>WIPJ01000511.1:3518-15604 GCA_018155075.1 Cassiopea andromeda
AAATCATAAGGACGATATGGAATCATGGATATGAATCATAAGGACGATATGGAATCATGGATATGAATCATAAGGACGATATGGAATCATGGATATGAATCATAAGGACGATATGGAATCATGGATATGAATCATAAGGACGATATGGAATCATGGATATGAATCATAAGGACGATATGGAATCATGTATATAAATCATAAGGACGATATGGAATCATGGATATGAATCATAAGGACGATATGGAATCATATCATGTAGTAATGTTCATGTAATACATAAATATAGTCTGCTGGATGGGAACTATGTGGTGAGGCTCTAGCAAGAGTGTAAAGTTGCAGTGAGGGGGTGCTGGTATCAATATGAGTGTCACAATCCGCTACAGGGAGGATATGAGACATGGTCAAAATGACAATCTATTGCGTTAAGTGTTTTTTGAATGATCCCGAAAAGAGAATCCCAAAATAGACTTGATAAGAAACATGACTAATTTTCCAAAATGGTGAGAAAAACGAGAACAGTTGTTGGCTTCTTACGTTTGGCTAATATTTTGGGACAACAGCATGCAGCTGCTACGTACAATAGTTTCTCAATTGCACAAATATTTGGTGATAATAATATTGTGATATTATATCATTTGCAATCACATTATTGCATAGACGTAAACATAGCCGTAAACTGCCGTAAATAGCCGGAAACTAAATGTGCTTATCTGGGATACGGCTAACAGGATAAACTATCTCCGTTAATCTATTAAACTGGATTGATCAAGCTGCTGTTGCAACGTATGGTAACGGGATGGATTTGATAATGAAAAGGTTAATCAAATCAATATCAATGTACAATCATCAGCAGCTTATGACGTCAAAATGTTAAATGCAATTATTGTGATTCCCAACAATCACCAACTAGTTTCCTTTTCATTTAAATAATAAAAGATTTTCAAAATGAGATTAAACATTGTGGATAAAACTCACCAGTGATTGGACTCCCATCATTCTTTGCGGTAGCTACAAAGGACATAAAATAATTTCTATGATTGCTGAGATAGGCTGGAAGATCTGGGGATATATTTTTAAGTTAATTTAACTAATCGTAGATTAGGAAACCTCCTACAGATCAAACTATGAAAAAAGGAAACCTAATTGTATAAAAAGATATACGAAGCAGTTTTGTGGATTAATATTTCATATGGGATAAGGCCAGGAAAAGGAGCTATTACGAAACGATTAGTATCCTAATGGCTAAGATGATCTTTAAGTAGATTTAAATTTAATGCTTTATCAAATACTTAAGCACATTATAAGTATTATGAAATGATAAAAAATCATTGGAATTTAGTTTCTGAATGTTGGAAAATACTTCATAAACAGCAGGGGGCTGGCTGGAAAATGCCACACAATTTTAAAAGAATCGCTTTTAAGATTTTAGTGGGTTAGCTAAAGGATTTCTCAAGCAGCAGACCTTGGTTCATTCCAAGAAGCTTGAAATCAAGGCAGAAGCAACATTCATATTTCTTTCTCCAAAAATGACGCAACACTATATCGAAATAACTTTATCCTCTAATTCCCCCCTGCACCCACCCACCCAGGTCTACACCGCTGTCCAATCTAACTGATATTACAATTAAATGTTATAGCAATTACACAATTAACTGCTTCCTACCTAAATTTCATCGGACCAATCTCAATTTCCGAGAAAACTACGATAGTTCTCCAAATGACATATGCCCTTTTTTGATAAAATATGAAGCTATGACATAAATAACACGTGGAACACATTGCTTTAGAACCATCGTTGACATATGGACCAATTTCTTAATCGAGCAGCAACGAAATGATAACAAAGAACAACAGTGCACATCATATGAAATTGCCAGTGTAACTAGAACTTGATAAAGTGACTAACTTGTTATAGGACTGAGGGTTGGCAAAGTGTTTTCTAATTCCACATTCCATCTGATTAAAAATCCACTGAGAGTAGTAGCATAATCAGAAACGAATTTCACTGTGAGGGAACTGCCCTTCGAAATCACATCAGCTGGCTTTTCTGTCCCACAGAATTTACCGGTTGGCTTGGCCCCTTCAATACCTTGTACTTCTAGGTAATCAAATTTACAGGTTTCATGGAATTCCAAAGCAAACTCTTCAAATCTCAGCTTAATTTTCCGTCCAGGTGGGGCATTGATTACAAAGATGCAGTTGACGTTGTTCGAATACTTATTAGGATAATTGGCATGTGAAATATAACCAGTAAGTTGTGTTGCAGCGTCGATTGCTGTGCAACCTAAATCAAAGTAACAAATGTTAAAAAATGAACATTTAGAAGAATACGAATAAACAAATAACAGTACTATGAATATCAATACATAATAGCCGCCCATCTGAGAAAATGTAAGTACCATATTCTAAAAGAGATCCTGCTTTTAAATAAGAGGAACAAAAGTAGTTAATATGCTGACACTAGCTATAGCTACATTACAATTCTTTCTGCAAAAGAAAACCAACGTATTCATCAATAGTTTTTTATGAAAAAAAATAATTTTTCTTTTATAAAGTGATAATTTGTTTTGGAAATTTCTCAACCCCTGAGAATCCAGAAATGATTACAGAGGACACCACTAACATACCTCTTGAAATCTGCCCAATCTTTGGGCCTTCCAATCCACTTCTAGTTGTTGTTGTTGTTTCTACTAAAAGAAATCACAGGAGGGAAAGCTGAAGGACGTAGACTCATGGGGGTGACCGTCTAATGTTACTCATGGAAGTGAAGTGAGCAAAAAGCAATGATGTAACAAAAATCAAAAAAACATTTTGCTACTGAGTTAGTTCACCCTGATCCCTCTGATACAATTTGTAAAATCATCTAAAATTCCAAGAAATTTTGACTGTCAGTCAATGCAAATTTAAAAAAGCTGCTGTCCATTCTTCCAACCAAGAGAGTACGCCGTACATAACTCACTGATTTTACAAAATTAATGAAATGATTTCATTAATTGCCCTGATTTTCCCCTGATTTCGATGACACAAATAAAATTCTCTGATCACTCCCTCTTTTCTCTGATCGCTGGTCACCCTTACTACCCACCGTAGTATCAGGAACATAAACATGTAATCAAGAGAACTAAGCACCAATAATTGTAGCTTATGAATTCTTTAGATTATCGGACGACAACAAAATATTGTTATACCTGGTTTCTTGGTTGTAGTAGAAACATCCATGAAGACTTTCCATGTTCCCAAATATCCTTTGAATTGGGTAGAGGAATCACTCTTGAACTTCATATACAACGAATTGCCCTTCGATGTGATGTTCTTTAAGTTCAATTTGTCACAATATAATCCAATCAGTGGGGAAGTTGCTGCCTCGCCATCTCTGATTTCAAATGAATCATAACGACAATCACTAGTGCCTTCCAAGTCAAATAATGTAAAATCGAGAGAAATTCTCTTTCCAAGACCAGCTCTGATTACGTATGAGCATGTTTGTGAACTTCTGTAGTGTGCAGGGTAGCTTGGATGAGCAAATTGTCCTGACGACAGACTTGATGCATCAATTAAACCTCCACAGCCTGGAAACATTGATACACTGATTACACAATCAAACATCGCAAAAAAGATAACAAAAGCATATTCTTTGAATGATACCCTGATACCAAAAATGCATTACACACAATTTACAAAAGAAGGCAAAATCTATGGCAAACTTGCTGCCTTCTTTTCTCATAACTTTTTAATTAAAAGATCAATTACAAACAACGTTTCAATATGTTCCTTTGAAATTTTAACCTTTAGGTCAAATTTTTAAGTTAATGTTTTCGGATTCCGAATACTGCGCTTAGACTGACTTAAGATAGGTAGCGTCCAGTATACGTTCATACGCGGGGAGGGGGAGTGCTGGTTAGAGTAGAAACTTATCCTAGGTCATCGGTATGCCAGGTAGGGTGGCCAGCTCCTTTCTTCGTTGCCTAATCTCCCAAATGCTGCAACCAGATACCCAATTGCTGCTGGGTGGGCAGAGAGCAGGCATTCAGGTAAGGTCCAAGCGTGGTAAGAACCATTGACCTTCTGCAAGACAAGTGCCCTAACCGTTGTGCTACATCTTTTTTTAAGCAGATAAACGCAAAGAAGTAAACAAGGAAATAGCGCACCTTTATAAACTTTCGGCCTAATGGTTGTGAGCTGATCTGTAACTGAAACGAAAACACACCCAATGGATTACAATAACCTGGAATATGATAATCACAAGTGAATCACATCACCAGCATAGAGCTAACATACTCATGCATTTGTACTTGCAAAATTGCACGAACTTTGGAAGGCCTAACTATAAAATATTCAACTATCACTACTTGCTTACCTAAAATGAAATGTCCAGTGCAATAATTAAGCTTCAGCTGACTTATCCTTGTCGCTTCCCTTTATAAATGCTTCATTATACAACAAATTACTGTTATACCTGGTTTCTTGGTTGTAGTAGAAACATCCATGAAGACTTTCCATGTTCCCAAATATCCTTTGAATTGGGTAGAGGAATCACTCTTGAACTTCATATACAACGAATTGCCCTTCGATGTGATTTTCTTTAAGTTCAATTTGCCACAGTATAATCCAATCAGTGGGGAAGTTGCTGCCTCGCCATCTCTGATTTCAAATGAATCATAACGACAATCACTAGTGCTTTCCAAGTCAAATAATGTAAAATCGAGAGAAATTCTCTTTCCAAGACCAGCTCTGATTACGTATGAACATGTTTGTGAACTACTGTAGTGTGCAGGGTAGCTTGGATGAGCAAATTGTCCTGACGACAGACTTGATGCATCAATTAAACCTCCACAGCCTGGAAACGTTGATACACAGATTAGAAAATCAAACATCGCAAAAAAGATAATAAAAACAGTTTCTTGGAATTATACTTTGATGTAAAAAATGAATTCCACACAACTCTGAAAAGAAGGTAAACTCATCGTAAGCTTGCGGAAACTTTAAATCAGGTCTTTAAAGTCACATTCTACACTGAAAATGACTTCATTTGAATAATCGAAATAAAAAAGCAAAGAAACGTGAAAATGGTCCACCTGTATAAACTTTTGGCTTAATGGTTGTGGGCTGACCTGTAAATACAATGAAAACACACCCAATTCATTACAAAACCCCAGGATATATCACATCACCAGCAAAGAGATAACATACTAAAGCATTTCTACTTGCACACACTTCATGAACTTTAGACGGTTTAGCTACAACTTGCAAATATGACTGTTTACGTACTCAAAACGAAACCTATTGCACAATTAATGAGTGTTTGCCTAAATAGTTCTTATCTCTTGTCTCTTCTCTTTACAAATGCACAATTGTATTACAAATTCTCGTTCAAATGCAATATTAGAGAATGCAAAATCAAAAACTGTTGAATGGAACTTGCAGCAACATTGGACTAAATACAAGAATAGCAACAACGAAAAAGCGTCAATTCGCACATACCCCAATCTCTGCAAGAGCGATACCTCTGAATCAATCACGTACTTCTGAGCATGGACTAATTATGCTATGCAAGTTACTCTACCAATACATTACCAAAAATGCTACTAAAAGGCTAACATGGCGAGCATACGCTTCTGCTTACCTCCCTGACTACCTAATATTTATCAGTTCCTATTGAGCTGAGCACATTTTGGAAATACAAACATTTGGGGAATGCAACTGTACATACATATTGACACGGGGATCAGTTGCTAAGCAGTCACTTCCAAGAGGCAAATACTAGCTTCAATTACCAGAAAAATATCTGGAAAGGTCTATTGACTCAACTTTGAGGTCCGACATTGAGGCCCAACTTTGAGGTCTCACTTTCAAGGTCAAACTTTTTGAGGTCCATCATAAACGTGACAAACAATAGCTATTTTCCCTTACGTGTTTAAGGCAATTATCAGATCGATCATTAACCAAAAGCCACATTAATAAAATGGCTATTATTCAAATACAACCCTTGCTAATATGACTATTAGCAAACGATATGACATTATTAGGTGAATGAATGATGCAAATACCGGTCACACTAGCTGTGGTTTCTGGCAATTTTGTTATTCGACCAGGCTCTGCTATTGCCCTGTATCTTGCGAAGAATCCAGGGAAATTATTTGCATCATTTGATGAAAATTCAATCCAAGCTTTGTCCCCATCAAAAATAATTGGAGTGAGGTCTCTACCACAGCGCTTTTTGGCACCAAATTGAGAGGGAAATTCGCCATCTTGGAGATAAAGTAGATAGTCCTCGTTGCAGTTAACTGGGGAGCTTCTTTGTCCCTCTTCCAACTGGAAATTATCAAACTCGACGAAGATCTTGCTAGCACCTGGCACTTTAATTTGCCACAGACAAGTTGTATTTGATGGATAATTAGAAGGATATCTTGGTGTTGCAAAAGAGCCACTTGGTCCAGTAAATATATCGCCACAAATACGATCTAAAAGGGAAAGAAATAACATCAGCACTAAAATTAAAAATTCCTGGTAAACCATGGCAATTAAGCAGTAACTCCTTATTAAATTGTTTAAGTTGGTGTCGCAACAGTCTCAGATCTTACTATCGTATCCATTTACCAAGGAGTAAGAAGCGCTCAGTTTATATTCGAAAGGAGTAGTTACAACAAACCTACCTGGCTTAGTAATCAACTGATTTGCTCTTTGCATGCTTGCAAAAACCCCTGACATACCGGTTGTGACACCATTCACCTTCACGTTATCCTCCTTAATCCAACGTAGGCCCCTTGGGGTAATTGCACTGATCCCTTCTCTAAAATAAAGATCACCTTCTGGGGTAACTGCCCACAAAGAATTACCGAATCCGGCCTTGACTTGAGTGAACCTTCCACTAACTCTTGTCCAACGCAAACTTTTAATGAGTGATATCTGCTTCACCATGGTTGCAAAAAATACATCATTTCTATCATTCACTGCCCAGTAACCATAGCTACCAATGGACATGTGTTTGTATCCAGAAGCAACAGGTTTCCATCCAGTGCCTGTAGGGACTGATGATGTAATTCCCTCACGAAGGAGAAGATTCCCAGCATTGTCAAGTGCCAAAACAGACCCCATAGGGCCAGAATCGATTCTATACGCGTTAGGTAGAGGAACTTCCTTCCAATCAATGCCTTTTGGTACAAGGGGTGCAACCCCACGTCTATAAAACACCTGACCGGCATTATTTACTCCCCAAACTCCACTGCCACCAGATGTCACCCATGTCATTTTCGATAGGCCGGTAAGACGCCAATTTTCCCCATCTTGGACGTAAGTATTATCATTTATATCAACTGCCCATGCATTAGGACTGATGCCTCCATCAATATGCGCAATTGCGATGTTCGCAGGAGCTTTAGACCAGCCATTTGGAATCTGGGGTGCTTAAAAATGGAATAATAAGGTAAATATTTAGAAGATGACGCTGCGCACTGAGTGGGCCAGCGAACTAGGACAGTAGAGGGCCTGAAACTACAAATATTGTATTGGAAAGAGAATATTGAAGGAAAATAAACATTTTAACAGTGTCTTTCAACAAACATCAACTTATATCAAGAACCACAATTTATTGTAACTTAGTTCAAGACATGCCAAAAATCACAAGCTCAAAACCGAAGAAATGAGTTACAACAATCACAAGCAATGTTTACAGGAACAATTGCATTGGGAATGGAATACTTCTGCTGAGACATGACATGAAAGTAATGATAATAGAACTTTTCAAAACGAATAGTTGAAATGTTGAAATCTTGCTGAACAATCCTTTTATAATGGAGGCAACCTTGAATATGAATCTATTCCGCACACAATGAAGATATAAGGAAACAAAAAAAATTTTTGGCCTAGCTAAACAAATTTACGAAATACGAATGATGAATTAAAAACAATGACTTTGAAACAGCGACAAAAATCATACCTAAAGTGTTTTTGGACGTCGTCTGTTTTGTTGTTCGTTGCGCAGTCCTGATTGTGGTCGCCTGCGTTGGAGCTGCAGTAAAACCTCCTTTCAGATTTGATGACCAAATCATACGAAACCCTCTCTCATTTACGGAGTCGTCTGTTTCAAAATATAGCCATGCAGTGTTGCCACCAACAATAATATCAGGTGGAGAACGGTTTCCACAAAATCTACCCAACTCTCTCCCGTTCTCCGATGTTTTTATCAATAAATAATCGAACTGACATCTGCTGTCGTCCTCGACAGAGAATTTATCAAATTTCAAAGATAATTCACGAGATGGCTCAATTCTTATTTTCCATATGCATCTTAGGTTACTCTGATACTGGTTTGGAAACCCTGGGCTAGCGAAGGCACCAGAATTAGAGCTGAAATCTCCTCCACAGCCTACAAATAAAAGCCAACATAAAAACCAGGGAAAAGAAGGTTCATAAACTCATTGCAGGCTATGGACAAAAGCAATCGCAGTCAATACCGCTGACAAGACGACTACGTGAAGCTCGCTTGATTTGCTTTGCGCAACTTGTAAGTATTGAAGTCAACCAAAAACAGCCATTTGGTTTCATGAGTAACGTAACAATACATTGAATCACGAAAAAGCTCTATGAAGGATTTAAGCATTCAGCAAAAGGAAATCACTTAAATACTCATCATATCAACAAATCACGACCGCAAACTCATTACGATTGTGAACTCCCAGAAATTCCAATTAACTGTAAATTTTGTAGCTAGTCCTTTCTTGGTCACTAAAGCAAATCCTCAGTGGAACAAACTAACACCCACGTTCTTTGGACACGATAAGTCGGCCTTCTCTTGCTTATCAGAAACTAAATCGTCATTGACACACATACATAACTTGGCCACTTTAACCACCGCCACGATATCCCTTTCTTGACCCCTCATTAAAAAGAGTAACAATAGTGATTTCTGAACACAAGGCGATTGAAAGTGCAAAGACGATAAAGAAGACAAACCTGAATGTGCCTTAGATACTGTTGATTGAATTGATTCAGTGGTCTGTGCAAGTGATTTTGTCGTAATGACTAGCGCAAAACAAAGATCAAAATTCGATTACTAATTAACTAAACAATAAAATACAGAAACTAAGCTCATTTTTGTAAATCATGAAAGGATGCTTCTGTATAGTTATTGTCTGAATGTTTTCTATGCATTGTCAAGAATTCCCCTATAATAGCACTGTAAATCATTCGTGGTGGCAGAGGTAGAACAGACAAAAACAGCCTATTGCCAAACACTACAAAACTTCAAACTTCCCCATTTTCACTCATGGGCTCTTCTAAACCACTTGCTATAAAAACTGAACATGTATTTGTTATAATCAACTATTGTAATAGAAAGCAAAGATTTGAGTCATTAGATTAGCCATTGGCAGTGTGATGCAACAGTTAAAACCACATTTCATCAAATCTTATTCTTAACATTGAAAAGCAAGTGGAATTGAATTTCAGTAACAGAATAGTCAAGCTAATCCCTTATCAATTACCAACACAAATCGACCTTCTTATACAGAGACCATGATCAACCACATTATAGAGTAGATCTGACGATTGTCACACACGAAAACTAAGAATTTTTTAACTGAAATTTAATGATGAATGATTGAAAACAAAGTGTTTATTGAACTCCAGGACAATAACACCCCGTTTACGTTGCACCGGTGCCACTTATGTTCCGTAACTGAAGGCGAGATAGATCAACTTGCATTCACAATACTCCAGTGTAGAAGTTGTACCAGCTAGCCTTACCGTTTTTACACTGTACTGGTACAACAAGTGTACGGTTACGCTACAAAAGTTGTCACGCCTTTTTAGCTGGGACAGAAAGTGTTGCGGAGGACCAAGAAGTGTCACGGAGCGGTGCAAACGGTAGGCTGATCCGTAACACCTTCAGCTATAGTACAGAAGTTGCGCTAGTACAGTGTAAATGGAATCTAGCGGCATTCACTGGACGACTAACAGGAACATCACGATTCCAAAGAGCTGTAATGGTGATAAATCTCCATCTGGCTCAACCATTTGCTGTGGCATCATAGGAAATGAAACCTATCACAACAAGCTAATAGTAAATTATCAAGTGTATTTCCCAGTCCCCTTTCAAATATTGCTGGTTTTTCCTAATCAATTGGAGTGAATATCTAACGTCAAAAAGTCTACCTTTCAAATAGGTCAGCACCGCACAGATCAATATGCCGTTTCAAATGAAAAGCCAAATCATATCTGTTCTTATCTAAGATATGAAATCGTCTCGGTTTTGCTTACTTTTCTTGATATGAACTCGTTCTGCTTTTGCAATCAGACAAAATTGATAAGATAACTTTAATGAGGAATGCTACGTTGTCAACTTGGTTTTAACTCAAGTCGCTCGGACTCATAACTTGCTAGAAAGCGCACAGAGCACACTGAGCACACTGAGCTCAAGAAAAGGAATAGTCTGTAAATAACTGATGCATGGCCTCCATCAAACAACACTTAGCTTCAAGAGTCAATCACAAAGTCAGTTGCTAGAATCGGAGCACTTTCACTCAACTGAATACTTCCCATCTATCCTGTTGCGGTTGTCCTATAGTAATGAGTGAAAATCTCCATTGTACTGGATTTCCATTCACATCAAAACAACACCGGGATTTCCATGCACACAAATAAATGCAGATACCTACATGTATATGATTACATATGAATAGGAAAGAGATTATGCATAATCCAGGCTCATCAAGCTCTAGAGAATATAAACGGAATCAACAACATCTGCACGCCGTATCACTGTGAAAGAGGCTCCTTCACAATGAAAGTGAGGTGATTTTTGCTCAGCACGTGGGCAATATATCACCAGCAAGTGGCTGTTCTGGAACCCTCTATTGAACAATCTTTTGAGGTGTGAATAGTGGTATACACTTTTTTATAAAAATAAAGTTTAAAAGAATATTCACGCTGAGATTGACTGAAATTTAAGACACAATCGATACAATATTTATTATCCTGTCCTTCTTTTGACTTGTTTCATGATGAAGTACGACATCAACAAATATTTGAATATTTTTTTTTACTTTCAGATGAAGTTGCACCTTAGACATTTAAGAATAATTTAAGAATAATCTCAGGCTCAAAAACCAAAAAAACTTAAGAATATTGAGGCTTAGCAAAAAGATAGGTTTTCTTACAAAAAAAAGTGTGCAAGAGTAACAAATATCAAGAGAAAATGTGTTAGTACCTGGTGTGACAGGCCCTGGAATTACTTGGCCTACACTTGCAGAATACCTTATGTCAAATCCATAGAAAGAGTCGATTCGCTGCTGACTTGCGGCATTAAATTGAAGCCACACTTCATCTGTGTTGAAAGTTAATGTCGAAAAGCTATCCCGTTCATTTCCACAATATTTATCTACACCATACTCAGGAGAATAGTAGCCTCGTTTGTAAAGCAAAACGTAATCATCGAGGCAGTTGGCTGTCTTGAAGACATTGAAATAGGAGACGTCAAGTCTTATACGTTGCGCAAATGGTACACGGATAATCCAAAGGCAATGTGTATTTGAGTATGACGAAAGAGGATATCCAGGTGAAACAATCCTTCCGGACCTTGCTGATAAAATGCCACCACAAATAGACGACGAATCTGCAATACAAAATTCACTTTCATAGATACTCAAAAATGCAGGAAAATGTGGGAAGGAATAGCGTGAAAAACGAGTTTATCAAAAGCTTCCAAGAGCCTCTCAGAAAGTAGCAAGATCATATACACTTGTACTCATAAACAGATAGCGAAACACTTTCTGTATCTTGCATGATATCACTACGAATAATCTTCTTGAATCTGTTTAATGGCACCAAAGCAATGGAAGGTCTCAACAGCCATATATCTAACATCAATTGCTCCTACGCATAACATCAACTACACTAAGAATGATGTCAGTGATCAGAAAGTTTCACAAATAAACTATACTTTCTATGGCAAAAGACAATGTTGCCACCAAACATACATAGCAAGCTATAAGAAACTCTCTCCTCAGGAAAATAATACACACACAGATATATATATATATATATATATATATATATATATATATATATATATATATATATATATATAT
>WIPJ01000511.1:23886-46866 GCA_018155075.1 Cassiopea andromeda
CCTTTCCTCCCTTCCCCTCCTTTCTCACTAATTAGAGTTACACAAACATGGCTATGTACGCATGCTCAGTCGTTTCTGTGCAGCTGGGTTTGATGTGGGATAAAAAATAAGACAGATGAAAGAAATTGCAGTGCTATGACTATTCAGAATGCCTTTTTTGATACATCCTTGATCAGAAAATACATCCTCTTCTGGGCATAGGCCAGCTTTTCCCGCATACTCTATAACCATCACAAAGAGGCCCGTATGGTGCGTAGGCATAAGTCAAAAGCAGCAGGCAGAACCCAGCCCAGGAAACTCACCATTCAAATGAGTCAAAAAGCTCTTGGCAATGCGGCTTTACATTGAGTTTCCTTATTGCTGCTAAGCAAAGAAAAAGGCCGTATCAAAAAACAACGTACGTACAATGTCAGACAAAATCAAACATTGTTTAATGAACTGTGTCCATGAGGTTTGCGTTAGAAAGACAACGCCAGCTCATTTCAAATAGTATGAAACGTGAAATAGAGCGCAAAAGACCCGATTCATTCTATCATTTCTGTTTAAGAGACCTTGAGTCACTCAAGTTTGCATACACAGAGTGAGTAATCAAAGCACGAGCTCCTTGCCAATAGGAAATACAGTCCATTCATCTTTTTCAAGCGGAGTGCCGTGTCTCTTTACCACACCTCGGTACATCAACTCGAAAAACTCAGTTGATACAAATACTAAAATAAAGAAATACTTGCAGGTCAGGGAAAGTTACTAAAATACTAGCCTTTGTGTCAGAAAGAGCAAAAGCGACAGTTGCAAGGGAGCATGGTAGCTGCCTCCATGGTGGAGCTATAGACGTAGGAACCAGGGATAAAGGACTCACGTGTCCCCTACTTTTCCGAATTTCAGGCAAAGTGTCCCTTCACACTACTAGAGACTACGATTCTTGCTTGCTAGAGCGCCCATAAAAATAGGTGCATCTAAATCCCAAAATGCACCATAACTCTTTGGGGGCAACCATGGCAATGGCAAGGTTGGCATGAAACAACCATGGCAGCCTCGTGTCTAGCATTTCTATGACCCTACCTGGCTTTTCCAGCCTAACATCAGAATTATATCTTGCCAAAAAGCCTTTGGAATTGATCCGTCCATCTGAGACAAATTCAAAAATGGCTGTCTCTCTCTGGAATGTCAGCTCTTTTCTTCCTGGGCCGTTGATCCTAACTGGATTCTGCTCCAATGGGGAGGATCCATCTCGCGAATAGGCCAAGACATCTCCAGAATCATCACTAATATCAAAGTTCTCGATTGTAACTATGATGTTCTTAGCTTTAGGAACACTTATAATCCATAGGCAAACGATGTCGTGCGGATAGAGGCTCGGATAGTTAGGAGTTGAAAAGGTACCGCTACTTTCTTGCAACAGACCTCCGCACTTCCGATCTAGAAAACAAAATGAACGAAGGAAACCAGATTAGAACTAATCGGCTTAGCTGTTAGACTGCAAAAAAATAAATTAGTATATTTATACTTTTTATGAAATCGGGCTTGCAATGGATATCCAACCAATCAAGCTTCAGCATACATGTTTACCTTTCAGTGTATATCACACGAAGATTAAAGCAAACTGAATGGGTTCCGCTGAGAACAAGTTTTATAAGCACGACTTTCCACAAGGTTTTGTGCCACAAAAACTGCATGTTTTTATTATCAAATAGTCCAATCAAAAAAATTAGAAGTAGAATTAAAACTTATGATCAATTGAGCAATGTCCAAGATTAACAAGAACTCCAAGCAAATACACTAAATTGGATCAAAGTAACTGTTATAAAAGGACCGTTGGCTCTTTAAGGATAACAAAACTAGTTTTTGTTCCAGGTTCAGGTCAACGAATGCTAGATAAATATACCTGTGAGTGGTAATTAATAGCTCTCTTCCAACGAGATTGGTATTAATAAGGGAAGCTAAAGACCAGCATACTTAACTGCCAACAGTTTTGAACGGTCTAATATTCGGACAAAATCTTATCTTTCGAATGTTCTGGTGTCCGAAAATTGTGGGGTTACATAAAAAGCCTTTATAACTTGAAAAAAGTGTCCGAAAAATTTACCTCCAAAGAAGAAACACACGAATAATCAAAGTTTGAAAATTTTGACTGTTAAAATACTCATCCTACAAGGTGAAATTGTTAACCCTATGCAAATAAAGCTACAGATGTTTCAAAACCACAAAAATGAACAGAAATAATACCCATTTTCCCGCGCTTTGTTTCATTTGTAAAACTTGCACCCATCATATATCATGATATTTTCAAAATCTTACACTTAGATCACTGAGGATGTATCGTGCGTGTACAGCTAGAACACAACACCTAAATCCAGAGTGTGTCCTATAGAGATGCAAAATTGTACAACAGCGGTAGCTCTTACTAGGACACATTTGCAAATCTACCAAAAATCACTACCAGTGGTGTGCTGAAAGACCGTTGAGTGGGGGGTGGGGGTGCAGCAACAAATATTTGCCGACGATCGCTTACCGACAAGCGATGATCGATTACCGACAAGCGACGATCGGAAAGCACGCATTTACCGACAAGCTATAGTTACCGACGGCTTCAGCAAAAGGGGGGAAGTGTGACACTTCCCACACCGTCTACTTCCGTACGCCCCTAGTCACTACTTTTTCCATAAGAAACGACCTACAATTACACTATATGCAACCAGACTGCAAGTCTTCAAACGTAAAAAAACACACGCAAACACGCAAACACACACATCAACACACATGCAAACAACAAAAACGTACACACGCGCAAACATACGCACACAAACAAACACACAAACACACAAACAAACAAACACAAACACATGCACAAACACACGCACAAACACAAACGCAGAACACGATTTACAGCAAACATCTCTTAAGACATAGTATGTTTCAAGGTGATGTGGTTTCAAACAATCGAAAGGAAAACGCAAATGTATACAAAAAATAGGATATACTTCAAAACAAGCCAAACGTGCTCTGTTGAAGAAACTACTAAGTCTTAATGAAAAACAAGAAATTCTTCAGATTTTGGTCTAATTATTTTTCATTTAATCCCATTTACCGCTATGATTTGTACGTCATAGAATACTGAAATCAAAAGAACGTTAATCGAAAGAAAGTTTAGACACAGACGATTCAATGACAGTGTTCAAGTCTTATCTTTGAAAGATTCTGTTTGCTAAAAAAGAATATTCTTGTCAATGTGGGTGATCAACGAAAAACACTAAGAAGAGGTAGCACTATAATCTCTGAAAGAAAGAGAACACTTTGATCTTTAAAGATAGGTCCGTACCTTCAGGTGTGTGGGGTGTCACACCCCTAGGCAAAAATAGTAGTGCCAAAATTTCAATCCTGCATAAAGATACAGAACGCTTAATCCATTCTAGTGATCACAAGCAATCAAACGAACACCTTAATACAGATAAATAGCAACATTCATTTCTATTCACAATCCCAAAAACCAAAACCTTTCATTCAGGCGAGCAGGGAAGAAAAAGTACAACTTTTTACAACAGAAAGTTAGCTGTGAAGAGAATGGCGCGAAAACACCTAATTGGAGCATTTACCGCAATGAATTTTCTAGATTCATTTCGTTCTACCTATTAGAAGACATATCTTTGCAAGTTTCGGTAAAATTCTTTCACTCTATACACTCTTTTTCTATATGAACAATTCCATACGAATATGAGCCTGAAATTTGGTGGGAAATTACGAACAAGGCTGAACCTGAAGCCTTGTCTTAAAATGTGTTATTGGAAAACGATGCAGAAGCTTTCCACTAACAAATGGACACGAAACGTCCATTCCTAGTCTTTCATTCTCGCACATTAGTTGCTTCTTGAGAAACTAGATACTGTGCTAACATTGTCTGTCTATAATTGTTGCAAATTTTTCAATAAAAAACATTACTATGTAAGAGACCGTTTTGGTTGCAACATTTCGCTCTCAATCAAGCTAAACATCCAATGTTATCTGACATATTGAATTTCTATGTATTTCTAAATGACCTACGCGTTACTAGTTTAAGAACAAATTAAGAACAATCCAGCCTCAAAACTTGGGGATATTTAAGAACAGTCAGCCAGAACCCCAATTTTGCTGGTTCTTATAAAAAAGAGTGTACACGTTTCCTAACAAGAAGCTCGTTGATAGGCAACCTAGAACTAGACAGGCTAACAGTTAAGAAAATTTGTAGAACTACAAGGAAAGAGCTTGGAAACTTTTGATAAAGTACACATTAGAAATGTTACCCAATTCAACGGAAAGTTGAATAAGAACAATGTGAAAATGACATTGCTTTGATTTGAGTTCACACTGACCCAGTTTGTTTACTATTTGTTTTCTACGCCCACGTTTCGTGTAGGTTTTCACTGCAATTTTGCTTATTAAATTAAGAAACTTTTAAAACAAGAATGTGGCCCAAAATTACAAAATTCTGAGTTAGGTTTCTTACTAAAAATTGTATTTTGAGTCTTCGAAGCCACGCAAAATTTACTCGACAAAATCAAGACCGAATATTCTAATATTTAAAATCTTTGATTGGGACAGCCTTATTTGGAACATTCGAGATGCTGACAATATTTCAAGTTATAAATCATCGTTAAACACTCAATTAAACCAGCTTAAAATGTATTGCAGTAGGATTTTAAATTCTAAAGTGCATAAAAAATTGCAGTGTAGTTATAAATTGGTATATTTTTTCTAAAGCATTGAAATATAGAATCGTTGAAAGACTTACTAAACAATAGCACATAAGTGTTAGTTTTCTATCACAAAAAAACAAAGTGCTACAAGTTTCGTCAATCACCCCTGCACTTTGGCAGCACATTGGAACTACGCATACTGATGGACAATCAAAGTACGTGTCTTAACAAACAATGTGACAATTTATTTACCCACAATGTAAAAGAGGTGATCACGAAAACCAATATTTGCTTCGATTTCTCACCCAGTCAACCGCCAACTCCTCCACGGCGCCAACGAACACCTTGCGAGGGTGAACCACTGGATGCGGAACTCAGACAGGCGACTTGCATAAACTGATATCGCAAGGTACGTTGAACAAACTAGAGCTTTACCAACCGTAGTCTCACAGCTGGACAATCGTTCAATGGGCTCTATGCCTACCCTAAAGGGCGTTGAGTCAAGACATCTTTTTAGAAAATTTAATACTAGCTTTTTTATAAGACAGTGGCTGATAAGAAAGTAGTACTCAGCTGCTCAAAAAGTTAAGAAAGTTCAGTACTTGATTTTTGAGACTTACGAAAGTTTTTCAGTATTTGTACATTAAAAATTTGATGGATCTGTAAACAAAATGTTATTTATGTGATGCTGGCTAACCTCAAACAGTTTAACTTCTGTTATTTACTAAGATTTATCATCATTTCAAGTGTACATGGAGCTTTTTCACTTTCCATTAATGTGCATGTGCAAAACATTGGAACACAAAAATTTTTTGCTAAGAAAGTCTTAAGACAGTTTTGATACTGGAATTTTAAGAAAGTTAAGAAAGTTTCAGTACTGGGCGAAAACAACTTTCCTATAAAAAAAACTTGTACTCTTAAGTCGCGAATAAATGTACCGCTCCGCCCGTGAGTAAATGTACCGCTCCGCCCGTAAATAAATGTACCGCTCCGCCCAATAGCTTTTCGAAAAAATCCACCACGGATATCTTCATTTCCAGTCCCTCTTTTTATTAGTTTTGAGTCTGTAATTCGATCGAGTATAAAGGAAGGAGAGAGAGCATCCAATACACTTTTTATAAGAATAAAGTTTATAAGAATATTCAGGCTCATAATCGCTGAAATTTTTAAGAATGATTTAAGAATAATGCAAAGCTAAATTTTCGTCTAGACATATGAATTTGTGTATATTTGAGTTATAGTACTGCTTGTAGACTAACTTTTTCACTATCGATACAATATTTGTTATTCTGTTCCTTTCTTATTATTCTGTTCCTCCTTTTATTTCTTTTATGATAAAGTAAGACATCAATTAAGATTTAACTATAATCGTTTATTTTCTGGCGTAGTTACACCTTCAATATAGCAATAATTTAAGAATAATCTAAGGTTCAAAACCGAAAAATTTTGAGAATATTGAGGCTCAGTGAAAGGTTTGGTATTCCTATAGCCAAAAAAGTATGTAACTATTGATAAGTTTTCCATCCACTTTATTTATTCCAGCCGGCCGCTCATTCGGCTTTTCGGGAAATTTCCTGCCTCCCAACAAACCCAATGCACCGTCGACTTGAAACTCAATGGATGATGCCTTTTTCCACTAGAGCTGGGGGTAAAAGTGCTGAAAATGTTATTCTACAAGGCCAAACAAATGCTAAAAAGGAAAAATAACTAACGAATTCTGAAAATCAAAAGTACTGTATCTTAGAAGGGCCATGCTGAAAGCTAAGACCATTTCAATACTGGCCTAAATAATTTGCCAACACAAAAAGTGTATACGCTCTGAAGAACATAGGAGGGTGAACTGATCGCCTATATTGACTGCCAGAACGTTGATGGTGTGCTAAAAACAGCTTGCCATACCAATATCAAATGTTGCTTTGCAAGATGGTACCTTATCGCTGATAGGCTGGTAACTTTCTCATATGGTCTCCTGGCAAACAGATTTTTATATCTGAGGGGCTACCATATTGAAAGAATTAATGAATGAATGAATGAATGAATGAATGAATGAATGAATGAAATGTAAAAACGCACGAAACCATTCATCAGTTCTCAAGCTAAGATGGTCTGATTGCCCTGTTTAGAAAAGCGTCAATTAGTATTTATGTGCAATTTGATACTAACGGACGCGATTTGTCCCCGATGGACTACCTGACTTGCCTACATAAACAAAGCAGTAACAAGAGACTCTATGGTTAGGAAACTGGCCAAGGATTGGACCTCACATCAAGTAATAATGACAGACAGAGGAATCCTAAGCCTCAACACAGACAGTTCAGGGCAAATATCATGTGAACCATCAGCTCTATGGAAAAGTCTCATATAGATACGAGGATCAAAGTTTTTCTGGATTTCATAGGGCTAAAAAATTTTAAAAGTGTACATGTATTAAACTTTTGCCTACTATTTCAAGTGTACACGGAGCTTTTGGAACCCTAAATTTTTTTCTAAGAAATCTTTAAAGAGTTTTGATACTGAGATGAAGAAAAAGTTGAGAAAGTGTTAGCACTAGGGCAGGAAAAACTTGCTTATAAAAAACGCGTATTCAAGTTGAAACAGCTTGAATTCAATTGAAACAGCTGGGCTACCGTTCGGGTCAAGCCACTGAACAAAAATGTACAATAATCAAGGAGTGTCCGATTAAAGGAGCATAGAACTCTCCAGACCACATAATATCGATGCTGTATACAACCATCAGACAATGTGGTTCCAAGAAAAGTCCCAATCCTTCAGCCCACGTATACTTAAAATTCCAAATCCAGCGAATTCTTTGTCGGTAAGTCTTTGTTAATTGGGTAAAATAATATATACGTAAGGGATAGTGTTATATTATATACATAATATGATATCTATTATTGTTATGAAAGTGCCTCATAATGCTGCACAGCCATTTGGGTCTACGCACATGAAACCAATCCTATTTAACAAATGAGAATTGCACCCTACATACAAAGACGTAATATCATTGCCGCAAAATTGTAATGAATTGTATTAGAGGCCCTTGCTACGCTCTTCAATAACTCTAATCCTTCAATTGTCCACAATTGACTTTCGGTGAAATAAAGCTCAGTTGTAATGAATAATTGCTAAATAAATCTTTTCTTTCAAAAGGTCACATCCACTTACTTGCATCATCTATTTTCTCTATAACAATAATGTTCTGGGGCCAAACAAAGATCATTATCTAATAGACAGGCGTTTCCAATGACCCTAAAACGTAACAAGGTGCCGTCATAGCACACAAACAGAACATCCATGCCTTTGTTACCACTTCCCTCCAATCTAAGCTAGTCGGTCGTTATGCCGCGAAGGAACATCTGCTGATATACATAGGTAAAAGCTCTATCAATCCCTCCCTCCAATAAGCCCCCCTGTGCAAGCAGAAACTGCAAATATTGCTGGATGAGATCACGTGTACAGAATATGGCCAATGAAAAGATTTACTTGTGCATCGTAGAAACCTAGAGAGCACTAATTCTCTCCAAGGAATCAGAGAGGAGAAAGCTTGTCTAGAAGATATGTCAGGATTATCAATTAATCCTGATGATTCAGGTCAGGATGAGGACATTACAGTTCACCAACGTTAACAAAGTTTCGAAGTTGCTAGCACAGATTTCTCAAAAGAAGCAATACAGAAATGCAAAGAGCATTTGTAGAAAACTTTACCTTGAGGCAGTAATAAGAAATAAATAAGTCCCCTCTGGGGGGGGGGTCAATAGAGCTTTTACGGTATTCTCATTATACACGTGCCGAAGCCCTCTTCCTCATTGGTACTTCTTTTATACACTCTTTTGATTATGACCGTCCGTAAAAAATCAAAGCGGGATGTCCCAAAAGATGTGGTTACTAATGATAACGCCTGTGATGATGGTTTGATAAGTTAATCGCGATGAAAAACACCCACACATATTATTGGCATTGATCTGTTGTAATTTATTTTCTAAAACAAATTGCTTTCAATCATATAGAAATGCCGTGAAAACCAAGTGCTCCAATCCAAAATGGCCGATTGAGTGATTAAACAATCAGTAACTAGCCTTAAAATTGTTCGGTTTAGACCAACTATTAAGGTCATAATTTCCTTTATTCCTCCATTTCCCTATTACAACAGTAATGTGTCCTATAACATTTATCATAAAATTATCATAAAATTATAATCCAAACATCGTCATCTTCCCTTACAACCCATTCCACCTGCAACTCTACTTCTATTGATGATAGGGTATATTTGATATAGAGCCGAGGTTTCTTGTCATTATTGCTGTCTTGCAAAATACTCTTCTATAGCCAGCCCTTCGAACGCCAACCATGATCTCGCCAGGTCTCGCACCGTAATCTTGTGTAAATCTAATTCTGCATGTCAAGGATATCACGCAACGTGGCGTGCTCCAGGATACGCTTGATTTTGATTAAAATTCCAGGTAAAGCTTTGCGGTGAACACAACACTCCCCTAAAGTTACTTAGTTCTTTCGCACGGTGACTGTTTCTATAAAGTACAGATTCAGAACAGCTAGGCTAGTTTCCACGTCGGTGATATAAAAATTATGCTCTCCAGCTAATGAGGGCGTAATACTACATCCAACAGTGCTTAAAGAAGACGGTGAGATCAGAAACTAGAGTACAAGCGGGTGGGAATCCTCCCCTAAATAATAACACACGAGAGGATGAAAAACACAAATGAAGCTGCCAAGTTAATGACAAAAGCGTTTCAACGCACGGGGCTTATTTCAAATGTTATAAGCTGCGGGATATTCTTGGGTAAAAACCAATTCACATACAACGGTGATAACGGTAATACAATTCTATGTGAAAGTCAAGTGCAGGGGGGAACAACTGATACTTGCACGAGCACTTTCTGATAAACAAATCATTATGCACAGTAATATGCTGTAACTACTATAATAAAAGATGGTAGGCACGAGTAGAGGGGGAAATAAACAGAATTAAAGTGCTAGCTATACCTCTATGCACGACCACATCTTGAGCTACTGTAATTCCAATAACACCTGGTAAACCCGCAGAAATTGCGCCTAAAGCAAGGCCATCGATTCTTGTCCAACTATTGCTTTTTCCTGTAGGGTTGAGAATGTTTACGGAATCCCGCTTATAAACAACATTGTCATCTGCTAGAGCCCAAACTGACCCGTCAAAACCAGCAACGACGTAGCGAATAGTCGGATTGTAATCTGGTTTATCGATTTGTTGCCAGTTGTTAACCAGAGACAGAGAAGCACTTGATCCTTTGCCAAAGTAAATTTTGTTATCTAAATCGATAATCCATACACCATACGTTCCAGCCGATATAAATTTGTACTTTCCCCATATCTGCTTCCATGATGTTCCTATCTGATTAGATTCACTAATTCCATCGCGATAGTAAAGTTCAAACTTTGAATTAAGTGCATATACACATTTTGGGAGACCCGATTCAATTATGGCAAAGCCCCTTCCTTCAACAGGCAACCAACTCACTCCACCTGGTGTCTGCTCCGTTATTCCATCTCTGTAGAGAGGCACTCCAAGAAAAGTTTGTACTGCCCAAACACCTGCAGCCCCCGAGGAAACCCAGCGTAATTGTGAAGTTCCTGAATCGTTCACTGTGCTCCACTGACCTTTCAACCCTACTTTGACAAGGGGTTTTCCTAAATAATCCAGAGCCCATATCGATGTTGCAATGCCTGTGTCGAGCTGTCTAATGCGTGAGCTCTCTGCTGCGTTATTTGATAGCATCTCCCAATCGCTTGGAAAAGATTCTGCATGCAATGCTAGCAAAAGGAAAGTTAGCGAAAGACAAAGAATGCAACGGCTACCCACATAGCAAAACTCCATCTTGTTTGTGAAAATGTTCAATATAATTGGCGAGTATCTAGCTGGCTAATACTGCTCTGTTGATAGAGTCGAACATCAACAGACACGCTCAGAGAGTTCGAGCAGGCCGATCTTTAACTCTTAACAGCAGACAACCAAACCAAAATTACTTCAGCAAAAAGTGTTCTTTGATTAAAGCGGTTGTAATCCCCTCCATTTAAGCAATCATGCGATTTATCACATCTTTTCTAATCGTCGGCACCGTAAATTCGGGTTGTCCATCCGACCTCAGACTGGAACACCACAAATAAGAAATTACAAACTGTACTTGACAACATAAGAAGCCGGGGAATGACCCGGTAGCGGCGCATGCCCTTTGAGGCTCAGTTAGCCTCAGGCTACTTGCAGCGCCATCAAGTGCCTGACAGTTACCCTGAGCGTTTGTGTCAATAAGTAGAGTCGGACACTATTGAAAATCAAACAGGACATGAGAAGTCAAATAGGAAAATCTGCAGAATATCCTCCCTGAGTAGAGAGTACGAAATTAAACGGAAGACATGACCCTGTTTGAGTTCCTTGACAAAAAATGTCATGATGTGTCTCTCACTGATCAACTCGTACGAAAATCCATCCATCATGCAACGGTTTAAATATACAGATCACCTCTGAGACTATCAATTTTTGTAAAGGATTGACTTTCGGCGCTAACTTAGTGACGGTCTTTGTTAACCACGGTTCAATTTGATCTTATTGGAAAAACAGAGACTGTTGAATACAGCATGTCATATTGAACAAAGTGATTTAACCTTTAGTTGCATGACCAATACATAAGACTTCTACATCCAGTAGTATTATCTTCTTTATCACCTACTTTCGACATTGTTTCTTCTTCCTCCATTGACTTCATCTATCCCAACAATAGGATGAAATAGCAGACTCTTAATATCAAAAATTCTAATCTCTCTTTTTTCATTATCATCGTCAACAACGCTCTCACCCGAAAGAATTCATCAAATTTGGAACTTTGAAGCAGTCTTTGCCAACAATGAGATCGCTGAATCAAAAATCAAAGAAATACATTCAACTTCTATCCACATCGTGTAGCAAAATACAGCGTGGATATTGACATAAAGATCGTAACATCTCGTTGCCAATTGCTTTTCTACGTTATGATTATTTCAGGCACTTTCCTAGCTAGATTTGTTTGAATATATTAGAAACTCGTCTGTTTTTGTGTATATTTATTTTGTCTTTTTAGACGTATTTTGTCTATGGCCTTGTGTTATTATCATAGTCCATGGGAATTGAATGCAATAAGAACCATATTTCCACGCTGGCAACCACTTTGATTATGAATCTCCATTCGTGCTTGGTATACAAGTAGTGACAAAGAAGCAGAATGGGAAAGAGGCCAAAATTCTATGTGCTTTACCTACATAGGATTGAACACTCATACTAAAAAGCAAGCATCATGCCTGCTAAAACAAGTATTACACGTTTTATTAGTAAAAATAGAATGAACATCCATTATATGCCTCACAAAGCCTGAGCATCCTTTTCTTGAATCACAATTGCCTACAGAAACAGTAAAACTGAGGTTCAAGCTGGCTGTTCTTAATTTTCTCCAAATTTTGAGGCTGGGTTTTTCTTAATTAGTTGTTAAATTAGTAATGCGTAGGCCATTTAGAAATACATAGAAAGACAATATGCCAGATAACATTGGATGTTTTGATTGAATGAGAGCCAAATGCTACAACCAAGATGGTATCTTTTGCATGCTTTATTGCTTATTCGAAAAAGCTTACATACAATTATAAATAAACAATGTTTGCACAGTATGTAGTTTGGGTAGGAGCAATCAATCCAAGCTGAAGCCAGGGAGTTTGTTTCGTATAAAAAAACGTGTATTTTGTACCATCACACAACTGTAAACAGGGACACCTGCACAAGAAGAAGGCAGGGGGGTGGGCAAATCTGCAACAAGGCAACAAAGGTTTGAAATGGCTACAATATATTACGTGATTATAATGAATTACATCAACATTCCCCGTTTCCCCTGTCCAGCAGGCGTCATCGGCAGTGAGCATTTGAATCACCGACAATTAACTGTGTTTATTGCCTTTTTTATTGAGCAATTAAAGTAATGGCGTCACTGCTTTGTCACTGCATTTGTTTTCATGACACAGCAATACAATTAAGTCAATAAAATTATACTAATGTAGGTTTACATATGTCCTGCCCACCAAATTGATGCTCAAATTCTTTGAAGTTTGTTGGTAATTTGACATGCCTGGGAGGTCTCTGTTTTTTCATTCTGAGGGGTACATAGACACGGCACATCTTTAAAAGAGAGATAATCATTAACTTTCACTTAATAAATATATGTCCTTACTATGTCAATTTGGGTGGTGTATTAATTTGCTTTTTTTCTTTTCGGTGAGGATTGCACTAGACTCTTAAAACGTAATGTTCTGAAATATATTGCTACTAACAACAAATTCATTAAGGAAATTTTGTTTGTGTGTTCCTGATCATAATGGAAAGTTAAGGTAAAACGTAAACAAATTAGAGCATAGGCCCATGTTTTTGAGTTTTTTCAGTGACTTTTCCTAGATCAGGAAAGCAGAAATATTTGTTACTAAAGCAACTCATTTCTGTTGACTTCAAATGAAATATATTGAGACATCAGTTGGGAAGTGCAGCTTTATAATTAATTTAGGAATTATAGCAACGACGAGTAACATGATTATATGGTAAATCAGAAATGAATATTCGGGATGATATATGGCTGTAAGTGGCCATCGACACGTGCATTATTATCTGGTTAAAATTTCGTCCATTAAAGTTGAAATTCCCAGTACACTAAAATCATAGTTTAGTTGTGCATGGACAAACTTTCTCAAGGCAAAACTTTCTAAAGGCTTTCTTAACAAATTCCACAGCAGAAAATGTTTTACGCATGCGCAGTAATGTAAAATGAAAAATTTTAATGTGCACTTGAGATAGTGATAATTCTTAGTTAATAACAGAAGATAGCTTGTCAAAGAGAATCCAACATAACATTTTGTATAAGATTAAGTCGAGTTTTTAAACTTGTGAACTTATACACTTTCTTAGTCTACAAAAATGCAGAATTTTATTATTTTTACCTTGACTACCTTCTTATAAACCACTTTCTTACACAAAAAACCTGTATTTGTGGTTGGTTTCTAAATGGAACCTAGCTCGAGGCCTAGATCCTTAAAGTTCCTTATTTTCTGGAATTTCATTGTCTGCATTGTAGCGCCAAATATTCCTTAATAATTCTATGATCTTAATTGCACATTTAGTGATCTGAAAATAGCACGGAAATAAGAAAAGCATAATTAAGCCATAGAAAAAAGACAAGAGTGATGTTATAAGTAATATTGACGCATTATTTGAAATGCAAAAAGTGAACACCTCTCACCTACTCCCTAATCCTGTTAAAAAGGTGAACTAACCCTCCTTACCAGTCATGCAAGATTTAGTCTTGAGCCTATAAAAGTTTATAAAAATATTTGCTTTCCTCGGTCTTTTTCAGTGTCAATGAAATGGTTCAATTCGAGCAAGAATTAGCAATTATCAGTAGGATATCGAAATAGTCGAACAACAAATAGATAAATAACCATAGAAATGAAGTAGAAAAGGGGATTCCTTTATTCTAACTTATCAGTTCCATCTCCACTTAATTGCGTCTGGTCATTATGTATAATGATTGATATGAAAGATGCAAGGAGTCAGCTAATCAAGAGGAAAATGCGATGATAAGTGAAGCAAGATATTTACTATCTAGGGCATGTATGAATTGTTTTGCATTTGTATAGGAACATACATTCCAAAATGCCTATTGGATACTTCACGCTTGACACCATGACAGCAAAAGCCCAAAGGTGGCCTAAGATAGCTCTATGCAAGAGGAGAATGCAACAAGCGTGGGAAACCGGAGAACAGAGGGCTCATGCCCCTCCCACCTTTAGGGAGTGTGCAGAGTGGTGCTTTGCTGTTTATCAAGATAAACCGTCACAGAAGTCTACTCTTATAAATATTAACACGGCACAGAATGAATCTGATACCATGTAAACAGGGTTTTAAACATGCACGGTGCCATGGGGAGGGGGCTGAAGCCCCCCGCCTTTTGTCAACAAGTGACGCCCAAAATACAAACATTGTAAAAATAAAAAGTTTATTAGCTTCCCAGCCTTTCTCCAATTTGATTTGGTGGCGCCGTGCCTGTAAAAAGGTGACATTTCCTTAATCGAAAGGTACAACTTCAACTATCATTTCACAGAAATCAATTTATAGCAGTACTACCACACACGTACCGCCAATTTCCTATATATTGGCTACACTACCTGAGGGGTTGTATTTCTTGTACATTTCATCATCATTTCTAAAGAGAATGAGTGATTTTGATATGCTAAAGGTTGAAGGTATCCCCTTTCGGAATAGAACAAAGCTCTAATTCTGGAACGCACCTTGCCAGACTGAACGATCAGCTTTGCGTTTATATGTTGTTCTAAACAAGAGATTAAATGCTTCGGTTAGGGATCAGGTGAAACCATAAAGTAGATAATAGCCCTTTTCACCAGGGCGTTAAAGCTAGTTCAAAAAAACTATGAAATTTTAATAATGGACTTAGAGACCGAAGGAAGTCGACGATTTCATACACATTTAAAATTCTAATTATCTATGCATAAAGTGGTTCTATTTTAATATGTTCCTTTTATGCATTATTTATGCAATAGTGTGCTATATGCTGTTCACTAAGAATTGCCATTTTTTCAAGTTTACAAGCAACCTTTTATATTGTCTTTTAATGCGCATGCAGCAAGCAGTAGCACTCAAGGGTTATCATATTATTCTTAAATTATTCTTAAATGTCTAAGGTGCAACTTCGTCTGAAAATCAAAGGAATATAGTCAAATATTTGTTGATGTCTTACTTTTCATCATAAAGCAAAGCAAAAGTGGAATAGAATAATAAATATTGTATCGATAATCCAAACTTTAACCTGCAAACAGTACAGTAACTCGAATGCACAAAAATTCTAAGTCTTGATGTTGCTTGAGCCCTGAGTTATTCTTAAATTATTCTTAAATTTCAGCGATTCTGAGCCTAACTATTCTTGTAAACTTTGTTCTTATGAGAACTTCTGTACTAGGCTAAAAATCTTCCTATGAAATAACATGTTTTTGTAATATGTATTAGATTAGTAGTTTAAAAGTTTATCATAAATTGCATCAATACAAGACAATTCTAAAACTCTTTCCTGTTAAATTCTGATTTCTGGCAACAGACCCAATGGTTATCATTCATTGGAGTAGCTAAGCTTTACTCGTTAGGGACAAACCATTATCAATGCAGGGTTGGGGATCGGAAAGTAGTTAGAGGGGTCATCAAAGTGAAGTCAGAATAAGGGGGAAATCAAAAATAACCTGATGTTTTCTCCTAAAAATATCAAATTATTTACTGTACAATGTTCTTCAGTTATTTATAAGATATGAGCTTATCGCACAGATTCATCTTCACTGTCACTATCATCATTATCACAGTTTACTTACAGCTGAATGCAAATAATTACAGATGGATCACATATATTGTTGCTGAAAAAATTGCGGCTGCAGGGTAGTGGGGTAAGTAAAATTATCAGAGGGAGATTGAGGGGCCATTAAAACGTTGGTATCGATGAAAATATCTTCTGGCCCCCGAACCAACATTAATGATAACTGGTCAATTGTCTTAGGCTTGCTACTAGCTGAAAGCAAAGTAACATCACAATACTTTTAGCTGCTGGTTTAATTTTTGGAGGCAAGTTACAACTCTTTTACACTGAAGCAAAAATGTCCTTGCATTATGCATCACAAACACAAGACTTAGAGTGGAATTTGATACGAAGCAACAGTCAACTGGTCCCATTGCTCGATAATACAATATTTACAACTGCACATCTTCTAAGAGCAGTTTATGTCCATTTAATTCGATTCTCTCCACCAATCTTTTCCTGTTGACAATAGATAACCTTCCTTATGCTGTCCTTTCTATCTCCCGCTAGTATTACGCATCTTAATAGAGGATTGTAAGTAAATTCAATTCGGTATCACAGTTGATCTCCTGCTTCCGAAGTCTCTAGTTCTTGATCTACTTTTAATTTTCACAGAATTCGAAAGAATCGACAGATTGGAGAAGCAAATGTCATACGATGCCAAAATTCAATTCATCTGTTAATTTGATTTAAAGAAATATGAAGGCAGCCAATGAAATTTCTCATTAAACTGAACCTAATGTAACAACAACAACAATTTGTTTCAAGAATGCTACAATCAATACATCAATACATTAAGAAAATAGCTTAGCAGGTTTGACTTGTTATTAATGCCATGCGTTTTAAGCAATGCGAAAGACTGAATACTTCCGACTATATGAGCACTTACACAAGAGTAAAGTTATCTGCTTAATGAACTTTAGGACAATTCTTCCTTTTCTGAACATTGTTTATAACTTCTTGATACTTACGCTCTCTTAGGTTTTATAAACATTAGTTTTGTGCTAGAATTAAACAAGCCATGAATGTCAAGACCAAGACAGCTGAACAGGGCAGGGAAGGTATGGATGTAGATGATTAGATTATGCAGTGAGTAAAAGTAACATGTAAAGCACCTCTATGTACATTCTCATTGAGTTATTGTCCCCTACCCTATCTCCACTGTTCTAGGACCTGATTAATGCATGCAACAACAGAGTGTGTAAGGTCTGGCGTTGATACAGCAACACGACAACACTTCAAAGGTTTTATTTACTGGCTCTTTCATACTAATATTATGCATTTAGAGGTATTGAAAGACGACAACTAAAACATAATTGATGCAGATAATTTATACATTTATCTCGTATTCTCTGCTAAGGAAAATCAACTTTCCTTCTTCTTAGCATTCGATCTTTAGTAAATTTAGCATTCACTTCCACATTACAAAAGTAAAACCTTTTGCCAAGACACTAATCTTTTTAATGAAAAATTGAATCGCCTTTGAGAAGTCCTATTCATAAAATGAATTGAATTAAATTACTGCTGCATTCTTCAATTAGCCTGGGCAGGCCGTGGTAATCAGAACCCTGCTGGATGTTTTATTCCTCAATAATCCTTGCGAAGGGCTAAAGCTGGCAAACGCAAAGTTTTTGAAAAGATAACCCTTCCATTAAGTTCACTGTCTCTTGTAATGGCTACATGATTCATATAGACCAAAAGTTTTGTAATTCCAAGCATCATAGCTATTAATTTCTGCAATCTTTATTCGTTGAAAGTTCATTCTGATCCATCAATACCATATTTTAGATCTAAATAACGGAATTCTGTAGGTAAGATAGAAAACCCTACATTTCGCAAGCCATGCTGTTTTCAACGTAAGCACGAAAGTGATGTAAAACTGCTCCACTGCACTTTTGGAGGTGGGTTCACTTAACCTGAGGTGAACCTGGTTTAGTTTACGGTTATGCTTCCAAAAATTTACCTGGGTTGGCTTTTTTAACCTAGGGAAAATCTAGGTATGTTCATGTCTACATTACGAAAAACTAATCTGGGTTAGTTTTACCCTAGGGTGAGCCTAGGTTGGTTTATGTAGTGTAAACATGACTCTGTGAACTTTGTTGTTCGTATGGGTAAAGTTCTAATATTATGGCTGATGGAAAAGCGATAGCTGAATTGAAATCACCGTCTCGAATGAACTATATCTTTAAATTCATCTCAATGGTTGGTTAAACCATTGAATGAGGATTAGATCGAGATTAGCTGTATACCATAGTGTTATCCACCCTACTAAAATAGCCTTGCCATGAAATCGAGATATATCTGCTTGTAGGTTGGACTTAACCTTCATATATCCAGCGTTACACTGATTATCTCTCGTATCACATGGTGATTACAGAGAGATAAGCCAGGTGCGCCAAATCAATGGTATTGTACAGCATATGAAATTACTATGCTTGACCCAAAATATGTTCTCTACGTCATTAGCATACGCTTTATTATCTGTTTGGAAGCTAGTGCTCTACATACTTCATTTATCGATATGTTAAGTCAATCATCCATCCATTTATTCATCCATCCATCCTTCATTTATTCCTTACTTCATTCATTCATTCATTCATTCATTCATTTTTTCATTCATCCATTTACCCATTAACTTATCCAATCACTCATCTATTCATTCATTTATTCATTTGTCCGTTTCTATATTCATCAGCCCATTCATTTACTCACTGGTTCATTCCTTTATCCATTCATTAATTTCTTCATTAATTTGTTCAATTTATTTGTTCTTTCTCATACTCATAGGCATACCAGTCATCAATGAGTTTTGAGTGTATTTTGGCCAAAAGGAAATAACTATGAATCTCTGGTGTCATGAGCACAATTTTTGCTTTTTAAAAACAACTTTATCGAATAGTGGACCACAGAAAATCACACGATCGTAAAGGATTAATTTTGGGGTACATTTAAATCAATAATGACTTATTGCGTAAAACCTTTATTTCATTTCGTGGCTTGCTGTGAGCTTCGGCTTGCTTTGTATAGTCAATAATGGGCCATTTCTTTTCTATTGCTGAAAAATCACGGAAAGGAGCTCGAAAAAGAGAACTGACATTTAGTTTATTAAGGAATCTATGCAAAATGTAGCTCATCAGAATACCTGAAAATATGGTCGACTGCACGAAAACAACGCCGAGCTTCGTATTCGAAAAAAGATTAACTGAGGGTTGCTCTTTCCGAAAGAAGCCCCAGTCATATAGAATAAAGATTTAATTTAATGAAAAGGCTCTAGTTCATCCCAATAAACTATGAGAGTATGGCTATATCTATCTTGCTTAGCTCATTACCAAAAACTAAATCTGATTATACAACAACAGCAACAATGATCACGGCTCCTTCGCAGTGTGGCATCAAAATTATGAATAATGTCCTAGTATTACAGGATCTAAATAAGCCAGCACTCAATTGGCCGTAACAATTAAGCTCAATCCCTTGCATGTATACCATTGTGAAGTCTGGAGTTCTACCCCCAATAGTATTAACAGAAAAACTGAGACATTTCAAAATGGATCTAACAGGCATTTGTCGAGTATACTGCAAAAACATCACAAGAAAATAAACGTTAATGCCACGACTTCGCTTTTAAAATCAAACAGGAACCATAGAGAAGAACACTTCATACTTTTTAAAAGAGAAATGAAAATAGGAAATTGTTTATGAACCTAGAACATTAATTCTATCCTCAAACAGTATCTTAACTTTTTCATGATTTAAACACAATAGGCTTCAGCTGTTGATTGAATTAATCTATCAAATGCCACCACACAAACTTTTGTCATTTCAAGATCATTGCTAAGTACTGGCATAGCTAAGACCATTATATATAATGGAGGAAATTCAGCTCCAACAATGCAACAGAATGCATTATACCATAAGGTGTAATAATTATCAAACTTTCAGCCAAAATCAATTCTTTTGCCTTCTAGCATTAGCTGCTACATCTCATGGGCTACTCCACCCAGATTAAATCGTTGCTATGTTTAAAATATCCCTTTTTCTCATCTCTCTAAACGAATAAGGTTCAACATAATTTAATAGCACAAGAAAGACTGTGACAAAACAGGCCCAACTATGGCTCTATTCTAACTATGGCTATAATGATTTTGAGTATTTGCGGTTATAACTAAGTTTCATTGTATTTAGTAGTTACATTTTATTATTGCTTGGAATTTTGTAAGCCTATACACAGTCAATTATAAATGTATAGAGATGCATACGATTTGGACATTCTCTGAGTAGTTGTATGATGATAAGCCGGCTAAGAATGAAAATCAATGACTTGTGGTGAGACATGTCCTTAATTGGAAGTTCCATCTAAAAACTTCTCTGAATCACCACAGCGTTCAACTGAGCGTTAGCAAGACTTTGCAAGTGGGCACAAAGTCAATTGCAAATCTCCGATAGCAATACCAACCCCAAGTATTGGATTTGTTGCGATAGTATTCTGTCTAAGAGCTTAAAAGGATCAATCGAGAACAGGTTTGCATTTATGTGCTCCAGCAATGATACTTGCAATAGGGAGTGAGAGCAAGCTGGGTGTATGATGAGCATTTAAAGGCCATCACACAAAATAAAAATTCTGACTAGAGTACGGATATCCAATTTCTAATACCACAACCCCCCACCAATTAATGTTTTTTGGCATTTTCAATGCTTGAATCTTACATATATCTTATCGGTTTTATCTAAAAGGTGCTACGTTAACAAGGTGCTGTAGGAGATCACTTCTGTCATCTCTTTTATTTCACTATAAACAATCTACACTCATTCACATTCAAAACACTGTGCTCGTTTCATGCTTCTCCCCCCTAATCAGCCCCAAATTCTTCTTGATTTGCCTAATCAGCCCCAAATTCTTCTTGATTTGCTCCTATGCTATAGATCAGTAGCTTTCAACTGGCGGGAAACTTTGAACTATGGAAAAAATTTGATAGTCACAAAAAGCTGCTTTGAAGATCACATTTTAGACCCAGAATAAATGGACAGGTAAGGAATTTTTCAATTCTACAATAAATTTTGAAGATATGTGCCCCATTTTCAATAGGGCAGAGAGAGATAGGTTGAATGAAATGGATGTTCTTCATGCATAAAGGCCAGAAGGCTGATAGTGATTGTTTTACCTGTGAGAATTCTAAGCTATCCGGTGAGTGTTCCCGATTTCAAACATTCAAATCAAATATCTTGACATTATTTACAAGCAAACTTTCTGACTTTTCATATTGACTTTAGAAGGAAAATATTGAACAGAGAGGACAGAAAAAAATGATAAAGGCGATTCAAAATATGATAAAGGGGATTCAAAAAGCCAACAGTTCTTTTGTATGGGATGTCAATGTGTCATAGAATTTGAACAAATTTTTCTTCAAATCAAACGTAAAACTCAGAAAAAAGACGATATTGTCATGCCTCGCTATAATGATATTGACAAATAGTGTAGTGTAAGCATTGTATAATCATGTGAAGGCGTAGAGGAAAAGAATTCGCTGGTGAACGATGAGATTTTAGGGTGGATTTACTTCTATTTAAGTCTTCATAACTTTCCAATCATGGTTTTGTAGTTTCGTTTTGTGCGCAAAGATTATTGCAATGCACAATTTGCCCTTCTTACCAGCTATTGCCTACCTATTTTTTAAATTTTGATTATTTTTGTCTACCTTTTGTAGACCTCAAAGAGAACCTTCATTCATTCATTCATTCATTCATTCATTCATTCATTCATTCATTCATTCATTCTCATATTCATTAACCTATCCATCCATCACGCCATTTATCAATCCATGCATTCATCAATCCGTTTATTCAGAATTGAGACAGTCAGATTCACTGAAAATACCATGACAAATTCTACCCTCATCAATAAAAAGCATTCCTAATCTTCAAATGTTTAAAAAAGAAATATGATCTTGGAGATCTAAGTCATATGATTGCAGAATCTACAAGATGCTTGTTGAAAAATGAAGCTTCTTGCAATTCATTAATTATTTGGCATTAATTTATTCATTCACTTAAGTAGTATATACAAGCCATCTTAGAATAAAGAATTTATTGCTATTCATTACCATTAATATCTATTTATTTGCAATTCAAACATTTTCTACCGTTCACTCATTTCTTCAACTTCATCTCATACGTAACTTTTATATCCTTCTGCAAATAAAAATGAAAATAAAGACGATTACAAATGAAAAAAGAGAACTTACCTTGGAAAGATACCACTCCTTTCAAGAAGAGTGCAAAAAGAAAGTAATCCATGGTCCTTCCAATGATTCACATCTTTTCATTTTATTTTCACTTCAAGACTTCATTATCCCTCAAGGGTAAATTTACTGGGGGATTTGGGGGTTTGGGTAGTTGGGCGCTGACTCCTTCCAGATTTGTTTGCAATACAAACATGCCTTTATTTCCATTACGTCTTCACCCACGAGGAAAAGCACGGAAAAACGCGAGACAAAAAGCGCGGATTAACGCAAATTCATGGCTATATAGGGACTTTTGCGAATCTATTTGCTGTGTTGAGTTCTATTCTTTGTAGATGTCCATAGACAATGTAAGCCTTCATGCCAAATGAAATCATAAATTGAAGCATTTGGCTAACGTTCATTCTATATCTACCTTAACTGCAATACAAAAACTAATAATATCTTAAAACTACATCTACAGCAGCAACCTTGTGCACTACCTTGCACTAACTACAAAGATAACAAGAGATTACTTATTAAAAGGGAGGGAGGGAAAAAGGGAGGAAGAAAGTACGTGACAGTGATTATGATAATTATGATTACAATGACAGTGACCACTGACTGACTGTGGCTATTAGTAGTGTTTATATATATATATATATATATATATATATATATATA
>WIPJ01000511.1:48731-64042 GCA_018155075.1 Cassiopea andromeda
GTGGTAGCCCACTTATGGTAAGAAATATTTTCCATGTCAGCCTATGCCTAATGATTAAATAAATAAATACATAAATAAATATATGTGTATATATATATATATATATATATATATAATAGTGATTGGTGACATTTATTGGTGACATTGATTGGAGATATTGAATGTAATATTGATGGCTGCATTTGTTTAATAAACATAAACAAACCTGGATTCGTAGCAGCCTGCCTTCTTGTAACCTCCATTGTTGTTTGGAAGACATGATTTGTGTTGTCCTCAAACAAAAACAATGATTCATATCTCGCTTTGAAGCCTCTCTTTTCCATTACGCCGTTTGACATAAACTCAATCATTGCAACGTTTCCTCTTATTACTTTCCCTTTACCATTAACACCACAGTTTTTGGTTGCTTGAAAAGACTTAGGTCCTCTAATGATTACCCAATCTGCTCTGCACTCACTGCTTTCTTCCAAGTCAAAATCATCATATTGTAATTTAACTCCCTTTGCAAATGGTACTTTGAGGATCCATAGACACCTTGTATTCCTTGGGTACAATGATGGATAGTTTGGTGTTGTAAATGTACCCATCATAGAGTATAGCATTCCACCACAAGCATTTTCTAAGATAACATGAAGGCTTTTAGTGTCGCGAATTAACAAAATCACAGTTAAATACCGAGAAAAACTACTGCTCGTATTATAATTGACTTATTTACAGTAGGCTAATATTGCATAGCTAAAGAGCTAATTTACTCCTACTTTAAAACATAAAGAAAGCAAACATAAATACTTTACATATTCTTGAAAAAAGTAAAAGATGTAAAATGAAAATAGATATTACTAGGTCAAGAAACCAACTTGCGCTACGTATTGTTTACAGGGGCATTTTTTATTACTTTCCAATGCTTGATAAAACTGTTGAAATCATGTATAGTTCTGGAATTCTTGGCTTCGTTTGGTACTGTATGCCACAACTGAGGAGCCTAGAAAGACAGCACTATCTATGCCATAAGATACTGTCTTGACTTGTGGCAAGTCAAGTCGAATATTCATTCGTAGATTATGTGATGTGTTCTTCTGTACAGTCCCAATTCTGAAGTGTATACTTATAATTTCAACTGAATTATTTTATCGTTTATGTATGAACGAAAACAATACTAAAACAATTATATATCGCAGTGTATTGTTCCTAATTTAGATCACAGCGTTGAAGCTTTTGCCGAGAAGTTATAATCGCTGCAATCGTTGCATTCGTGATCATTAACGTCATACTTATCATTGTCACTATTGTCTAAATTTTCGTCATTGTAATTTTCGTCTTCTCTCTGCATCTTTGCCCCCACCCCCATAAAATCGTCATATGCAGTGACAGTTCAAAAGGATGGAAGAATTAGCTTTCAATGCCATAATGAAAATCACGATGGAGCATATTTGCTTTAGTCGTAAGGTATTTGGGGAAGGTCTTACAATCATCAAACTGCTTCTTATGCATTATTTGTACATAGTACAACAATATATGTAAAAAGGGCTGCATTTATTGCCATGGCAAACGGAGAATTTTTATCATGTAGATGTGAAGGCGGTAGCATTTTAATCAGCATCTCTTTTGGGAATAGTAGAGTAAATATATGCTGAATGGCCGGCAGCACACAACAAACATCTTATTATTATCCAACATTTAACGTTTGAATGAACTGGAGAGTATTCCTATCAATAAGCCTTTACAAATCTATGGTAGTGTTGAGAAAAATTCTAAACTGTTCAAGTTTCAAAAGCAATTTTGTAGCTTTTTAAAATCGATTTATATATTTCGACTGGATACAGAAGCTTTACAACATGTCATTTCCACCAGTTCTTCTTGCATCTAGTAGATCCTCGTCTACATAGATACAATTTTTCATCAATTTGCTTCCAATTTCTAAATTTATGTGAAGGCACTACACTCAGTAATATAGAATGAAACCTTTTCTTTTCCATACTGTTCCGCTTGCTAACGTCCTGTAGATAGTGAGTGCACTTGAGGTAAAACTTGTTGTCACTCCATTCAACTGCTTCCACTTCATTCCAGTCGGATTTTCCATGGTGACACCTTCTCTTTGCATCAATGTCCCGTTATTTTGAATGCCCCAAAGAGTGCCACCATGTCCCACATGAATTGTCCTCATGCCATTGCCAATATTAATCCATTGGAACACAACTGAACTCAAGTCATCATCGATACTCAATGGAGCAAACTGCAACAATCCAAATGAATTAATTACCCAAAGACCATATTCACCAATTGAGGCATCCATTACACTTTTACCAGTCTCCATCCATCCGGTACCAATCGGGAAGTCCACTGAAGTGCCTGTCCTTGATACCAGCCTATTGCCATTCCTTATCGCAATTATTCGGTTGAAAGGTCCAATAACAACTTTGTTAAAATCTAGTCCGTCTATATCCAGCCACATGGTTCCCTGGGGGTTCCATTTGGTTACCCCTTGCCTGTACCTGAGGCTACCTTCAAATTTTACACCCCATACACCTCGCTCTCCTACAGAAATGGATTTGAACTGCTGATTTCCAACTCGTTCCCAAGTCTTATCTGTCCTCACGAGAGGTGTTCCTGATGGATCAAGCGCCCACAGTGAGCCTCGTCTATTCGCAGCGACAATAGATATTCTTGTATAAGATGGTACTGGCTCCCAGCCATGAATTTCATCTAAAATTATGAAATACTATATTGCAACATTACTTTGAAATTCAAGTGGGAAAATACAACCAATATCACTCACTGAGAATTCAAATAGTATTTAGACATTAGTAACTTATCTGAATCCTTTCATGAGCTCCCCCGCCTTAATAGAGCATTGGACATGACAGAAAAAAGTAACAATCAAAGCTCTATTCTGTGCAGATGAGAAATAAGTGTTCATACTTCAAGGACGAAATATGGAAGTTCCACCAACCAATGCTGCAATTTAGCACCAACGATTCCCCTATAGCCTGATTACTTTTGAGTGCTCCCTCCCGTGAAAATCAACTGTCTTAGCCAGCAACTATTTTGAAGAGATTGTTGAGAATGTGTCTTTCAGGTATCATACACTCCTTCAAACTCTTTCCACATAAAGCCATCCTTAGTACCATAGGTGGCAGATATGGAAGAAAGGTGATGCAGCAGGCAACTTAAGTGGTAAAGTCAGCTCAACTTCAAGTTGGTTAGTAAAGGGAAGCCAACGCTAAATGAAGTTCCCACGGACAAAAAACTCCCACTGCTTGCTGAGTTGCCTTGGTATTGTAAGGATGAGAAGTGAAAAAATAAATTAAAAATGCAGGAAAATTAAAAAACACATCGGTAAAGAGTTACAAGACTTATTGATATGATTCATGTTTTGGGAATTTAGAGAGCAGTTGTTGTAGTAGTTCAACTAGCTTCTGTAGGCCACTTGTGACGTTAGGAATGGGAAGCAATGATATCATGAAGGGCACCATGCACTAAACGCTTGAACCAGAACCAAAATCATCTCTAAAGCACTTTCTTTGACCAAAAAGTTGCGGGAAGAGAAGTAAAATTGGGGGAAGCGAAAGTAAAAGTCAAAAACAAAATTGTTTTAGAGTTTTATTAAATTTTTTCTTAGGATTTGTTGCTGATTGACTCGTCTGAATGAACATTAGTGCTAATTGCAACGATTCTGTTGCATGAAATGGTATTTAAGATGATTCCAATCTCTCCATTGCATTTGCGTCTCATAGAAAAATACCAATCCTTAGTGTCAACAATCTCATAAACACGAGTCACTGTACCTCAACTTCTAATCAGACATGCTAGAATTTAAATCGAATATACCACTTAGCAGATTAAAGCTTATGCTGAATCCTATCGCATATCTTGTTATACTTCTGCCGTATTTTATATAGCTTCCTTAAACCAGCTAAGTACAAGAGCCGGTTTCGTCCTCAGTCTTAAAGTCTAAACTGCATCCCTGCTAGTTATAACAAGATAGCCCTGCAAAATAATACTCCTAAGCAGGTATAGCTCTTTTGATACAAGACAGCAAATGCCTCTGTATGTAGTCACACGCATATTCAACCAACATATTATTTCCCATCACAATATACATAAAGAGTTTCTTGTATTGATGCAACATTGCAGTTACTGCACTACTTCCCATCCTCTCGAACACAATACAGTTTTAATATGAATCTAATAGGGTATGGAATAGCCTTCAAACATCATATTAAATATTGTGCGGCTATGTGACATCTAATCAGCTTGATATTTCTGGTTAATTAGAACAAAAGCCGAAATAGGATTAACTCTCTTTGGAGTTGTGTCCTGCACTTTCAAATAGCCCTAAATGGGTAAAGTTTTCTACTTTGAAATTTAAATTTCCATCACACTGCAAGTGCAAAAGGTCATTTTACTAACACATGGTACCACATCAGAGACATGATTGGGTTTACTGCAGATACCTGAATCTTCACAGCTACTGTTCTTTGAAACACTGATTGACACATCCAAATTGCAAGCATCTACCTTTAAAAGGCATTCATTTTCATATGTTTTTCCATTTGAACCACAGACTGGCTTGAACTTTGTAGTACAACTGAATTCACACATTTTACCTGCTAAATTAAAGAATGACAAAATCAAGACAATTGATTGACCAAGTGATCTACATAAAACGGTTAGAGAAACTGCGGAGGAGAGACGAGAGCTTATTGCTCTTTCAGGAAATATTCTCCGAATGAAATTGCCAACTCCTCTGTCTACTATTTTTATGAAAGCACTAGGTAAGATAGAATATTGCAACCTTTTAGTGTGTAACGAGCAGATTTTTAACAATGATATGGCAGACATATATGCAGCTAACGTTGTCTGCTTCTGGTTTTACAATTTTAGACAAAGTAGCATGGCTTTACTCTATTTCTACGACAGTGGCGTAGCTAGAGGGGGGGGCAGGGGGGGGCGGCTGCCCCCCACCAACCTTTTCCAGCTGCTTGTCGGAAATTTGTCCGAAAATTTGTCGGAAAGTTAAACACGTGAAAAAGTTTGTCAACAAATATATTTTTCAAGTTTAAACCTTAGGGCCTGTTTTTATATGAGAAAAAACACCTCAGGTAGTGCTTTGTGTAGATTCCACCTCTCGTGAAGTGAAATCTCACTATACCTGTGGTGTGGGTGATTTTATATTTGTCATATAAATTCATAAAAATTGCTAATAGTAGAGAAGTATACAAATTCATGAACAAACAACGACCCTTTGATACGACGTATAAATGGGGGCAACAACCGAACTTCAAAGGTGTTTGTCAGAAAACTTGTCAACACAACATCCCTAAATTTCGTCGGAATTTGTCCGGGTTTCGCCCCTTCACTGCCAAATCGTAGCTACGCCACTGTTCTACGAGAAATATGTCTACTCAACCTCATTTTTTTCCCAATGCATGGTCTATTATATTTTTTATCTGTGACCTTCATTCAAATACAAATTCGCCCTCAATCTACGTTCGTTGGGGCATGTTCCAAACACTCCTTTCCTAGAGGGGGGCCCAGGCGAACTGAGTCCCCTTCTTTAATTTGCAAGTTATTTCGAGGGAATTCAGTTTTTCCTGGAGCAATCTATTGCTGCTTCGCCTCTTTCCGAGTGACCACACCATCACTATAAATAGAGCCCACTCAGACTGTGCTTCAGACTACACACAACTGTTAATCACTTCGTCACAAATTTACGGTGTGCTAAACTGCAATTTTAGACGGTGTAGTCATCAAATCTTTTAACTAAGAGACCCCTTTCCTAAGATTGTAGGAAGACACCCACTATTTTCACCATCCGTTCCATGGCTGACAAGACTTCCCTAAACAGCAGGCCCCCGTGAAGATGAAGACAGGCAAACTTAACCAATATGGCATAAAGTTTCACTTCAACTTGCTCTTAGTAAATTCAACATGTTGTTTCAATTTGCTCTTAATTGAAATATAGGGGAAAATGTTAAACTCAAGTATTAATTTCTAAAGTCAAATTCTACTTTTTGGTCACACAATTGACAGACATTACCAATAAGAATCCAAAGTTTGAATAAATGCTGATGCTTCATATCATATTTTATACCATAAAAACAGGAAGGGCATGAGACTGAAGTGAAATTTGATGGCATAGTTGAAAGAAGAAGAAATGGTCTTTATCACCTGATAGTAGTGTATTTTGTAACATTCCCCCTCATAAAACCCAGAAATATATTTTCTTATTAACACATACTCGGGTCTCATAAAAAGTTATTTCTATGTGTTGTATCAGTATTGATAAAAATTAATGGTAAAGATTGTATACTGAAGGGGGCTGTTCAATAACTAGGTCACGCTAAAAAAAATTGGCAATTTTAAACCACCCACCCCCCGTCATCACGCTCTATCACGTTTGCTCACAAGACCCCCGTGCATTGCGTCACATTCAGAACAAACACCCCCTCCCCCAACAAGGTACAACAGCCTGATGCAAAACGACGTTTTGAAAGCAGTAAAGGGATAGGGGAAAAGTAAGGAAATCTTATTCCTCTTCTATGCTTCTTTCAACTACAGCAACAGCAGAAAGTGCCAATACAGAATTTTTAGAGCAACAGTCAAGAATGAATAGCAAATATGTAATGGTCAGTCCTTTATCCAAACTGGTCTCATTTAAACATACATACATACATGCAAAAAACATACAAGTTATCCTCTTCTACAATCGACTTCAGGAGTATCACCTTCCAAAACGTCAAAGACCAAGTAAAAAGGTATTTTTCGACATCGAGCACAAACTTGGTGTGGTCGAATGAAAATCATGATAAGCATTTGAACTTAGGACTTACACACTAAATGTTACTAAAAAATACATTTCCCATCCAAAATCTCCCAGATTGTAAGATGAGATAAGGATAGTTAAAACTAGAAAACATGGTTTCATTTGACAACCTTACCAATTTAGGCTGTGTACTGAATACCAGAGCTCCTTTATTATGCAAAATTTCTCATTGGAAAAAATTTTTACCGTTACGCCATTGAGTTGACTAAAGTACCACCCACCCCCTACTTTACCATCACGGAGAATCACGTGAAACGTGTAGAACTACCTGCCCCCAAGGCGCGACGTAATTATTTAACAGCCCCGAAGGAAAACTATCAGGGACATGTCATTTGTTAAATTATTATTATTATTTTGCACTTCATGTGAACTCATTTCATACTTTTAATGGTTACTTGTGAAAGTAAACTGGTAATGCAGTAACTGGACTCTTTCCCGTTGTGCTATCATTACATTTTACACTCTTACCTTCTTACATTTATTGCACTTACGTTGGAATTCATCAATGTAGTTTTTCATTATCATTAAATTATATCTAAGCAAATTATTAACTCTATGTCCTTTCTATCGCTAGTTTCTGACAAACAGAGCATTGTTGACATGCCATGGCAACAGCCATCAGAGGCAACATTTTCCGGCAAATTCTCAAATAAAATTTAATCTGCTTCTCCACTCTGTATTTTAACTCTTCTAGTGTACCATTTAATAGACCTTTTCATCTTTATAATGAGAAATAGTTTATAGCTTTCTGCTTTAGTTGTGGTGATGCACTAATTGAAATTAGCAGAGTATAAAGACGATACCTTTTGACATTGGTGCCGTGATCTTCTGATAATTCTCTTTAGCTTCACTCCTAACTGGTGTTGCAGTTACAAATCTTTTCAGATCACCTTGACTCATGCTCGCATACATTATATCAAATCCTCTTGCATTCAACTTGTCATTTGTAACAAATTCAACCATGAAAGTGTCTCCATGAATTGTCTTGTTCTTGAACCTTGTCCCACACTCACTGTAAGGCTCTTTCGAGACTTCAAATACTAGAATGCGGTCGTTGAGGCACAATGGATCTTCTTCAAGATTAAAATCATTGGCTTTGATAGTAAACTGAAGTGCCCCAGGGATGCTAACTTTCCATAAACAGTTTAAATTAGTATCGTAATCACCTGGGTAATTCGGTGACATAATACGCCCATGTTTTGATGAAAGAAGTCCACCACATATATTATCTGTAATAAAGATCCAAATCAGCGAATAAGCATACTAGTCGATGACTTCATGCTTTCGTTATATGTGGGAAGAAGTACACTAGCTTTTTAAAAAAATTGCAAGAAAAATATAAAATTATAGATGGATCAAGGGGCCGATGAACCTCACTTAAGCGCGTAAGTCACCACTACATCAACGTGAATGTTTCGAATTGCAGTTTCGTAGGAATAAACACATTATTTTGTAGTAAATGCAATTCCTTTACTGTCTAAAATCGGGTTGTGTTATCAGAAACTTAAAGCTATAAACTCAATAAAAGGAAGTGGAGATACTATTGCTTCTGCAAAGACCCTGTCACAATGAAAAGGTTGAGGGTGATGGTGAGAATTATGTTGAAAACGATGGCGAGGAGAATGTTAATGGCAAGGATGGCATAGCATTTTTTCAGAAACATCAACTAGGGGGAAAATCCCTAGAAAGGGAACATGCTAGTTCAAAAATCAAGTAACAAGTTTGAGGACTGGGAGCAATTTTTGGTAAAAAATCTCTTTCAAAGATGTTTTTAATAGGATCTATCTTAATTTCTAATTGGAAATTCAAATATTTCATAAAAGCAAATACATTTGAATCAGAATCTTAGCGAAGCTCATTTAACCGCTCTAGTAGCAAGTAGTTCAGTGTCTCTGGTTGCTGTAACATGCGAAAGAAAGGGGGTCTGGGGCAATGCCCCCAGGTAAATTTTTGATTCAGTGCTTTATGTATTGGCTTAAGTATCTCCCAATATCATGCATGCCATTAGCGATAAAGACCTAAGATTCTGCTGCATCTGAATCTTTCAAGATGGCTTAGAAGACATTCCCATCTTTCATATTTACCACTCACAGTCACAATTTGAGCCACGGTTGATTTATTCAAAAGCGATTTCTTCAGTTCTAAATGTAAAGCTTTTGGAAAAGAGGGATAATTTCTTGGGGCAAAACTCCATTTACTAGGCGGGCAACTTTGAAAACTAGGGGGCATTTGCCTCCCCGAGTTTGTATGTTAAGAAAAACCCTGAAGGATTGTGATATTGTCTAACCGTAGTCAAAACTCAGAGAATGCTTCACAAGACATTGAACTGTTAAACAATTAAGGGGTACCTCCAAACCATGGTCATTAATATGAATATCATATATAATTAATAGAGTTAAAACAGTTTGATAACTTCATAAAAGATGGAAAACAGGGCTACTTAATTCTTTTTAAATTCAATTCTATTGAAAGAAAAGCCTGATGTCAAATCAGAGGATAGCAGTTGAAAAAGGAAACACAATAGCACAATTATCAGCATGCTGAGGTAAGACAATTTGAGACTACCTTTCTTTCTTACTACTTTTCCATCCTCCAAAACACGGTAGACTCTAAAAAGCCCTGGACTAATGCTGATCGTTTTTCCATCCATTACCATCCATTTATCGCCAAAAGGAAGAGTGCCTTCGACCCCTTTTCTTTGCAACAGAGTGCCATCTGGTTGCAAACCCCATAATGATGAACCATGCCCTGCACTGATATTCCTCAAAAATGCGCTTATTCGAATCCACTTTGAAAAAACGAGTGATGTCTCATTCCTTGATTTTATTTCTGCATAGCTCATGCTGTTATCCATGTTTACTGCAAATACCCCAAAACTGCTGATAGCAATATCCTTAACCCTAAAGCGGGTGTTATGCCATACCCTTCCAAAAGGATAGTCACTCGAGATGCCAAGTCTCACAAATAGTGAGCCATCGCTGTGTATAGCAAAGACATCTTTGTCTGTACCTACAGTTATTTTCTCAAAATCTAATGGGCTATTAACTTGAATCCAACTGTGTCCAACTGGCAGCTGATCTGTTACTCCTAAACGATACAAGACACTTCCAATCTGTTTCACAGCCCAAACAGATGAAAGACCAGTTGCGATTGAACGGTACCTTTCATTTCCAATGGGAATCCATCGCTCCTCAAATAACACATAGGCTTTCCCTTCCTTATCCAATGCCCAAACGTGGTCACCAATACTAACCGAAACTTTTGACATTCTCTTTGATGAGTTCACAAGTTCCCAATCAGAAAACGCAGTCACTGTAAAATACAAAATGTATTTTTCTTAAATAACAGAATTTCTATCAAAAGCATCGCTTCCATGAGTAATGACTCTTACCTTGAAAGCGATGGTATAGAGATAAATTAATAGTTCGAGGGACTCAGGTAAAGCAGCGAAATGGAGAATGGGTGAGACGTTGTTGCTGTTATTGTTTTAATGATATCATTTTTGTTGAGAACTGAGTGTCTAAAAACAGAAATGAAATAGTAGGCTTACCTGTAACCATGTTACCAGAATCTGTTTTGTAAAAGCCTAAGTCATTACCCTGGTTTCCAATACTTGCTAGAAGGATTAGCGGGGCTAAAGCCCTCCAAAACTTTTGAAAAAATAACGAGGGGGCTGAGTCCCCCAAGCTTTACACAACTGCTCGAAAGGCAGTCTCAAAGAGGATAAATATACATGCTCAGGCATATTTAGAGAAAATTTCTCTTATCGTTTTATTAGGTGTTTTTCCTTCGATGAAAAGAAAACTAGAAATGAACTTCCTTCTGCGTACAGCTTTTGTTTGAATGATCATAACCATAAGACCATAGTGAAATACTGATTGCTAAATAGAAATGAATTTAAGTGAGTATTTCTTTCATAGCAACTGTCAATACGATGCAAAAATAAGTAATTGCGTGATACCCAATGACAGGGCCGTTGAGAGAATTCGGAGGCCTCGGGGCCAAAGAGAGAGACAAGACCTCCTGGGAGCAAAGCGAGCAGAAAGTTTTTAGGGCCTAGAAATGAACTTTGGAAATTACTGCTGATTTACTTTATGAGGCCCCCCAAGCATTTAAGCATTGGGTATTATGAGGCCCCTTGGAGCATGTGGCCCTGGGGCAATTTACCCCTCTTGCCCCCCTCTCGGCGGCTCTGCCTACTGCAGCATCCATTTATCTTTGTATATGTCATGAAACTTGCTGTGAAAACTCCAAAAATGATCGTTCAAGTTGTTCAGAACAACAGCAGATGGGCAGATGTCACTGAACACAGAATTTGCCTAAATGCAATACACTCCAGAGCATACTATGCTCAGTCAATTACGCAAAAAGTTAATGAGAGTAGTCATATAATTTTTTATATTATGCTTAAATTTTCATGCTAATTTGAGGATTTATGCAATGCTGAGAATGCAAAAGGTTGCAAGAATTTCCCAGTTTCTTTTCCTTCAAGCTAACCGTTTCTCATCAACAGTTTTGTGTTGATTTCTACCTTCCTTAGTCTGTCATCTCACCCAGTCTTACGTTAAAGTCACCCAGTCTTACATAAAAAGAGCCCAGTCTTTCGGTGAAAATGTTCATAAGTTGCATGATCTGCTCAATGTCCTTCGTCGCTTTATCATGCAACTAGGTGGGCTACCTTACGGATCTAACTGAAGTTGGCTTTCTTAAATCAGAAATCTAATTTAATTATGTCTAACAAATAAGTTGATTTAAATTAAACAATCTAATTGCAAAAAGAGATTCCTTTATCTATCGCCGTACTTGAAATCAGTTGAAACAAAAGAGATGCTTAATTTGTTGAAAATTTTTATCTGTTAATCCCCTAGTATGTTTACTGTTCAAATGCTTCTGGTAAGTTTCATTGTCTATCCGCCATCTTTGGAAGTCCTACATCAAGAATTAGAAAATGCTGAGATGCAGAACATTTCAAAACCGTACTGTTCTATACTGTGTCCTTAGTTATGTACGAATGACATCACAACATACCCTGTGGAAGGATTGTCATTGGGGCTGGTGGTCTCTCCTGAGATACTGCATGGGATGGCTCTAATGTACTTGCTTTCATGGCGTTAAATCCCGTGGTACGTTGTCCCTTCTCACTTTGACTTCCAAGCGTCGATTTTTTGGCTTGCATTGGGACTTTGGAAAGCAAATCAAATTAACTCAAATTTTCAACAATATCGCATGTTCTAGAGCAATATACACATAGACTAAAACAAAAGAATTTGGGAAAGAATAAGGTTTTTGTCGAGCAATACTTTGCTTTGAAATAAAAAAGATTCGTTATATCGAAATACACGTTCTTTTTCTATAAGAAGTTTTTTGCCCTTATACTGAAACTTTCTTGATTTTCTCACGATTCCAGTATCAAAACTGTCTTAAGACTTTCTTAGCAAAAATTTTTGTGTTCCTATGTTTTGTGCATGCACATTAATGAAAAGTGAAGAAGCTCCATGTACACTTGAAATGATGATAAATCTTAGTAAATAACAGAGGTTAAACTGTTAAAGGGTAGCCAACATAACATACATGACATTTTGTGCATAGATAGATCGAATTTTAGATACATAAACACTACAAAACTTTCTTGAATCTCAAAAATCTAGTACTGAACTTTCTTAACTTTTTGAGCAGCTGAGTACTTCTTTCTTATAAACCACTTTTTCTTACCAAAAAGTTGTGTATTGTTTACATCTAGGAGATCAATTAGTGGCAAACCACAACACAAACCTTTTGACGTTGTCTTAGGCGTTCCCGTAGTAGCACCAGAAGTGGGTGTATAATTAGATGCAGTTGTTTTGTTTTCATCTGAAAAAAGACTTCTTGTACTTATACTCCTGGAAGGTAGTGGCTTGCTATCAGAGTGCAGTCCCGCATCCATACTGCTTGTGCTAGATAGGATTTTCTTTTTGCTTATGCCATATGACGTTGATAGTCCTTCATTGCTATATGTACTCGCAATTGTAGCAATGCTGGGAGTATTTTGGTCGCTTTTGTCTGCTATTGTCATCATTGTCATGTTAGGATCAAGAGTTATTTCTTCTTTTCTTGTTTTACTCCTCGTTGTCGTTGTTTCTTCTTTCCCATTTAAGGTTTCCAACATGTTAAGTCTTTCTGTTTTTGGTACTTTTTGGGTGCTACTAACTTCAAACTTTCCAGTTATGCTCATCATGGTACTCAGACTGTCTCTGCTATCATCTTTTGTAGTCACTTTTGTTGCTGCTTCAGGAGTTATATTTTCATTGCTGCTTCTCATGCCCTCTGGCATTTCTCTTTTGCTGCTTTTTACTGTCATCAATCTGCTAACTTTTTCTGTTGTGGGTGCATGTTTCCAACTGGCCACATCAGTTGAGAAATATTTGCTTCTTGTCGTGGTCAGACTTCCTTTGCTGGCTCCTGCTGTCACAATTACCTTACTATCATCAGAAGCCATTCTTGCTCTGCTGCTTTTGCTAGTCATTTTCCTTGTTCTTTCACTACCACCTACAGTCGTTATCTTATCCACTTTCATTGTTGTAAATCCTCCATTGATGCTGTCCATATCAGTCAGCATTTTTTTGCTGTCCATTGTAGTACTTGCTGTACTGCTAGTCGCTGCAAACTGTTCCATGTGGCTTTCATTATTACGTGTGGTTAGCTGTTGAACAATCTCTGTGGCCATTGTCCTGTTCATGCTGTCCTCTTTGGTAGCATTTTCTATACTAATAGGGATAGTAGTGACTGTGTCTAGGCCTCCAATGCTGGCTCTTGATTCTGTCATTTTCTTTTCTGTTATTCTATTTTTACTAACTGTGTTATCTTTCGATCTTTCACTTTCTTTGGTTGTTGTCCCATATGTGCAAGCTGTTGCAAATGGAGTCCCATTGACACTAGGCTTACTTTTTCTACTTTCCCTTGTGCTAGCTGTTGCAAACAGAGTCCCTTTCATTCTAGGTTTACTTTTTCTGCTTTCCCTTGTGCTAGATGTTGCAAACAGAGTCCCATTGACACTAGGCTTATTTTTTCTACTTTCCCTTGTGGTAGCTGTTACAAATAGCGTCTCATTCATTCTAGGGTTACTTTCTTTACTTTCCATTGTCGTACTTTGATTCATCTTATCAGCTTCAGTGCTAATGAAAGTTGATGTTGTTGCTGTCTTTGTTGTTGTTGCTATTTTATATGCTTTTAGCATATTGCCTTCAGCAGTCGTTCCAGCACCTCTAGATGTTGACTTTGTCACACTTAAAATGCTAGTTATTTTCGTATTGCGTTCAACAGCTGTTGTATCTTGGGTACCTAGGGACTCCGCAGTGGTTACCATTTTCTGCTCACTACCAACTGTTGAAGCTGCTGTGAATGTGTTTATCCTTGCCGCTTCTGATAATGGCCGAATGGAAGGATCAGTTACTGTTTCCACACCTAAAATGTAACATTTCACATATCAAGAAAAATATTCAAATAACTGTTTTTTTATAAAATAATAACTTTATCTCATAGAAATTCAAGAACATGGTCTCCATAAATCTTCTACAGTAGAAACCAGAATAAGAGAACTTTGAGGCTGCAATGTCATCGTTTGAACTGTCTACATAAGAACCCCAAAGGGGCTGAAACAGGGAATAGTTCTTATGTAATAGGTTTCATGTTAGTTAGTTTAAAACTTTAAGAGTAGAATCATAAGCTGTTTCTGCACTGACCACTTTTTTACAAAAAGAAAGCCACACACAGTTACCATGCCAACCATCACCGACAGTGGCCGAGAACTTAGCAGGGGGCCAATGTCAATTTAAAACTGGAATTGCGCCAAAACGCGTTGCAATCTTGAAAAACGAAGGTGATATTCGGAATCAGCGTGTCTATTTCCACCTTATGTCAAAATTAGTTTTGGTTTTGCAGTTCTCCTTAAAATCCTTTTCAGAATTCTTCAGTCACACAACAGATTACAAGATTATTAAACAAGAATTCTGACCTAAAGGTATTCGTAACAATTGTTAAGAGTTCTTGTGCTGAGAACAGAACTAATGTACAAGATATTTACTGTATATAGAAGCGCTTCTCAGGGGTCATATCCTGTTTGCCGGAGTCATATGTCTGCCTTGGCCTCACATCATTCCCCTCTATGGGGGTGTACCTCACTGTTTGAGAAAGACTGATATATACGAACCTTGTTAAGAACCTTGCAGGGTGGAATTGAGAATACCAACCAATTACACTCTTTTTTTTTATAAGAATAAAGTCTATAAGAATATTGAGGCTCAAAATTGCTAAAATTTAAGAATAATTTAAGAATATTCCCAGGCTCAACCTTCATCAAAACTAAAATATTTTGTTAATCGAATCAAAGCTTTATACGAGAATGGATGGTTCATGGGACAAATGGAGTATTCCAATAAAACTCTTGCCAAATATAGAGTTACGTCTTCAGATGATAGCGAGGACTACATTGGCATTGATGATATTGATG
>WIPJ01000511.1:85038-109137 GCA_018155075.1 Cassiopea andromeda
TTCAGCCAATCGGCTACTTCTTTTTTCGGCATTGGGCTTTTGATCCTTGCTATTGCGCATGTCAGGTAGCCAATTCCAAGGGCAGAATCTAGTTTGCCCAGAAAATGACATCATTTTTTAAATGTTTACGTACGAGGCTCAAGTCAACACAATGAGAAGTAATCGAATCTCGCGCCCCTGAATGCCTGGTGAAACATGCTAGGATATAAACTTTTATATTTTTCTCACTGCTATAGCTTAATTGCACAATTTTTTCTTTTCATTTATTTTTCGCTGGGGGGGCATTGCCCATAATGCCCAATAGCACGAGCCGCCACTGATTGGACCCCTGCCCTCGAAAATGTCTAGTTGCGCGCCTGGCACGTGACACGTCTCATTTCCTGTCATTGACCTACAAAAGCAATGTTGAACTGCTGACAATATATTGAAGAGATACGAGGATTTATGCACACTTGTGACAGGTTGCATTAACTATTTTCAGCAATTCATATCAGAGCCCCAAGCGTCAAAATGATCTTTTGTTAAATATGGTTGAAATGAATCTGAGAAATCCCGCACACTCTGTTTTAACGAAGTGAACACTTTCGTGATTCAACGTCAAGAATGCATGTGTAATGTTCTCAAATAGGTTGGTAACCCATCGCCATTTCGCCTACAGAAACCTTAAATTACTTGAATATTTTTCTCAAATTAAATTGAAACCTCTTATCGCAACAAAATTTAATAACAATGAAGTCAACAAACATTCCTTTACAATACATCACTTGTTATACACTGCTTATCGCATCTTTTTGTCGAAATATGTCTCAAGGAGCGGACGTGTTATTGTAAAGATTGAGTCAACATCAAGCATTTGCTGGATTCAAAAATAATCATTGGTTTTGTGCCTGTTCATGTAAAAATTTAATGAAAATGAATTTGTCATCGCGCTCTATTTGCTAGCAAGAGAAATGATGGGGATTTGCCACCAGCTACTGAGTAACAGCGGTTGTTGAGGGGGGAGGGTTTGAGGGGCATTGACCTGGCATTTTAGTTATAATGAACTGTCGCATTAGGCCTGAAAGAGAAACGGTGCTTAGAGGTAACTACAATATTGAGATTTAATCACTATTGCTGATGGTTGAGTAATGAGTCAGAGCGATTACGCTGATTAATCGTGATTTCCTGATTGAGTATGATTCACTGGACATTCTTGTACACGCTAACTTTTCCATTAATAAGCATATATTCTATTAGAACATTGAGGCTCAAATTCAGCATGTGACTTGAAAAAACGCCCTGGAGGCAAAACCTGCCTGTGCGATCACTTTGGAGGGGCAAAGGCCTTATTTTATTATGTAAATCTCCAGGTCAACAATTCTGTTGAGGGGCAGAATTTTTCATCTGGGGGCATTGACCCGTGCCCCCTTGCAGGTACGCGCCTAGCTCTAATTCAATGAAAATTAGGAATACTTAAAAAATATCACGAAGCTCAGGTTAAGCAAAATTTTTTGCGTGTTTGAGTGGGTCTTATATTAAGTTTTATAATGTAGATACAGAATTTTTGTCTGTTTTATTCTTGCTTTGCTTTTATGATAAAATAGTTTATGATAAAATATTTATGCTTGTATGATAAAATAGTTCATTAACATAGAAGCTAATCTTTACCTTTAATTTTCAGTCGAGTTTACGCCATTTATTGATAATGGAATACATTAAGGCATAAATGAAAGAAGTTTAAGAAATTGAGGCCCAGCGAAAAAGAGGCTCAGCGAAAGATTGGGTCTGCTTATAAAGTATGTATTTGTTTTGCTAAGGTATTTCCGGACTGACACAGTACAAAATGTGCAAATAATTTTGGATGACAATCCAATATTTACCCACCATAAACTATTGAATATATATGATATTTAGGAAGTAGGAAAGGGCTTGAGGAAGACAGGATTATCCCTTGCTTTGTAAGTCACTAGGAGTATTTTTGCTTGAATTCATCTGGAATTCCATACTTTATTATACCAAATGAAATAAGCAAAAGAATCAGGGAATAGTTGGTTTGAAATCCTTTAAATAGTGATAGTTGAATAACTTTTACTTTCGGACCACAAGCGCTGATTTTGACTATTACGTTAATCAAAAAAGGAAACAGATAGGAGCAGCAAAATCCGAGTATATTTTGAACATCTCTAATATTGCATAGAAGATGTTTGTTATTGTACGTCTTTACACTTGAGAGACGCTATACGAAAATAACCCTATTCAAATTGAAAAAATAAGTTGAAAAGAATTAATTCTTGCCAATCGTTCTCTTGGGGAATCTTACTCAAAGTCAAGTTGTGCACAAATGGAGCGCACTTTATGTCACAACGCATTACCCAGAAAAAATCTAGACCAACCTGCCACTTTAAACTGTTTGATTCATTTTGCGGACAAGATAACATGGATTTACCATTATACATCAATTGCATCTGACACCATTTTAGGGAAATTCTCCTCCCCCTGGTCAGTAGAAGTCTGCAAACAGTAATTTTGGTACCCTCGATTGTTAACCGTGTCCCGGTGACAAAGGGGACCAGGTACGCTATTAACTGGTAGTTCAAATCTTTGAAATTCGATACCCAATGTTTTCACCTCTCTCATGGCGTGTTACTCGTCTTTTATAATTGTTTTGAACTCCACAATGCTTTATTCCTACTCCAAGTTGTCCCTAAGATTTCATTGAGGCGGAAGTGAATCTTTCAATATATCGTTCCATGTATATTCCAGGAAAAGTACACAGTCTCTCAATATGACGATCCCTAATGACATTCAAGCATGACTTTTGCACCTTTGATGAAATTTTAATTGCCAGTCAATAGGGATTTAGCGAGTTGATAATATGACCCTTTTCAAACGGCGTCGTTATGCCTTGGGCAATCGTATCTGAGCGAAAACGGTCTTAAAATTTTTCAACAATTTATCTGAATCTCCGTGAAGCCAAAAAGTAATCCTTAAACAAAACTTTGGTTATACAGGGATAGTAAACTAAAAGGAGAGTATTTTAATGTGATGTACTAATCCGGTTACCTGCAGAACAGAGAAGCCAAATCGCAGTTAGTGCTGCTTTCGCAATAAAAGAGCTCGCCAAAATTTGCCAAACTGACTTCAGGTGTACCATCCTTTCGCCATGCAAAACACCAAGAACCAGCCTAAAGCAGAGAAGTAGCGCAGAATTTACCAGCGCAAATTTGGTAAAAACCAACACATGCAAACGGAATAACAATAACCGTATAATTGTCAGCTCTCTTTCTTTCATACGAATAAACAGAAAAAAAACAGTTGAAAGAAATTACATAATGAAAAACCTACCTAGCAAATGAAGATTTCCCAGTTTAAGAAGTAAGGTGTGTTGTCTAAGCTAGAGCTGCTGTATTATAGGCATAACCGATAGCGAAGCGAGCAGCAAAAACGTGTATCGAGTCTTGTCCTTCGCTTCTACCACTGAGACAAAGAGTGGACTTTTGAGAGCAGATTCATGCGTGTCTCTTGTTCAGCATGCTATCAAGTTAAGCTGACCCAACCTCAAAATACAAAAGTTATCTACCAGTTCTCCTGCTCAGTTACAATTTAGGGTTGCATATTTCATACGTCAGATACCCAGGATATAATCGGTAAATGACACTGGCTAGTCAATGGGGGCATGGCTGGGGTTTTCTATGTGGTTGTCATGAATGAGACTTTCGAAGTAGAACAATGGATACAATTAACTAGCTCACGGCAAGGATTAGCAACCTAAAAGACCTCGAATGCTTGACTGCCCATCATAAAACAATATTTAGAGTTCCGCAAAAAGGGCTGTGCCACGTAGGTTGGGCTCAGAGAGAGCGGAAAGATAAAATCTAGATTTCCACTGAGGTGGAATAGGAGGTAACAAATGCGGGACGGGAAGACAACTATCCTAAGACACTAACCGTAAATGATTTCAGGTAAATTGTTGTAAAAGATTTCTTGTCCGATTAAACGACCTAATGCTTTCATGACGATTTACATACATCAACATCTGATAACTTTGGGTTTGCCATATTGCTGTTTAAGACAAAGCTTCCCACTAGCAAAACCTCTGACTGAACGCAATGTATCTATGAGGTTCACACACAAAACTGTAATTGAGGCATAAATTATGTCAACAAGCCAAGGACTGATAAAATCACCACAAACAGGGTGAAGGAAAAAACAATTACGGGAACTGAGTACGGGAGGATCTACTGGAGTAGTTTGGGGATGGCGTAACACCCCTGATGCATGTCTTTAATGAACAAGCTTTTTTGGCAACAGTACTGAAACTTTCTTAACATGTTCACGATTCTTGTATCACAACGTTCTTAATGACTTCCTTAGCAAAATGTCTTGAGTCCGTGTGTCTTGCACATGCGCACTAGTGGAAAGTGAGATAAGCTTCATGTGCACTTGAAATAATGATAAACTTTATAACACTTGATTAACATAAATAACATTCATCACATATATGACATTCTATACACAAATAATTCAAATTGTTAATACATATACTCTTATAAACTTTCTTAGGTCTCAAAGTGCAGCATTGAATTTTCTTAATGATGCATTTTCTTATAAAAAAAGTGTATTCTATCTTTTTTCGCATTGCAAACAGTCACGAAGTCAGGTTTCAAAAGATAGAAGGGGGAAACCATGACGGATGGGTGTGGCAGCCACACCTTAATGTAAAAAAGTGCTAATTGGAGACACAGGAAGAGGGAGGGGCTTGGCGGCTCCGATCACATAGTCTTTTATCAACACCCCCTTTACCTTGCTTACAATGTAACTAATGCCCTTTAGAGTGAGACAAAAGGGGTCTGGGGAGCTTGCCCCCAGAAAAAACATTTGCAAACGCTCATGCGGATCACTACACATCTTAATTGTTTAATACTGCACAAAGCTAATCTAGCAATGCATATAGTAGTTATGATTATTTTAAGGCCTTGCATGGGGGGCTGCTAAGAATAAATTAACGATGAATTGCAAATATTCTCCAAAAAGTTTGATGACACCCTCTCTTGTTGGTCATGAATTTTACTACATAAGAATATTGGAATGATTTGCAATCAGGACCGCCGAGACAATTCAAAAGCACCCGGTGGGAAAAAGGGAAATGAAGCCCCCTGCGAGCAGAAAATTTTCAGCTTCAAGAAATCAACATTAAAAAATTACTGCTGGTTTACTTCATGAGGCCCCCACACCTTGACAAATTTGAGGCTCTAGGGAAAGTTGCCCCTGCCCCCTCTTGACGGCTCTGCCTGCTATTTGTACTTTTAGGTCATTTCTTAATCTTTCTTCTTTTACGCAAAAGTCAACTTAACTTTTATGGACGGGCAAGGGCAGGCAAGATCCTTCAGTTTTGCTGGCCATGTTCCCTATGCTTCCTCCTGGCTTCGAGTCTGATCCCCGGTCAATAATTTCTTCGTGAAGATTGCTCAGTTTTTCTTGTTAATACATGCTTTCGCTTTATTTTGTGACATACAGGCATAAGAAAAATAATGACCCTGCAGAAGACTTCTATCCTTACTTTTCTTGATACTGGTTGCTTTTTGTCAATTATTTACTTTTTCTTTTTCAACAAAAGTTGATATATTTAGTGGACAGGCAAGGGCAGACAAAATCATTCAAGTGGAGGCACTGCCCCCATGCCCCCTAGCTTCGTGGCTGATGGCAAAACTAGTTGTATATCGAGGAAAAGATTAACGCAGCGCAAAATGAAGTTTCTTGACAGTCACAGGTCTTGAGTATAGTTGTGATCAAATAGGACTCTTGGGTTGCAGAACTCCTACTCTTTGACAGATTCATCTTCAATTTTTCATTCCTTCGGTAAATAGTTCCTTTTAGAAATTACTTGGAGTAGATGAAAAGGATGAGACCTATTTTTCCTCCTCTCCCCGTGAGTTTAGCAAGGACTGATCCTCTTACTAAACATCCTCTGTAAATACTACTGCTCCTGTACTCCTTCAATAAACTCCACATGGCACTGAAAAGCAGCAAAAAATGTTTCCAGCTTTACAAAGGTCTCGTTTTGGTCCCTTTTTTGTCTCTGATGCTTTAATACGTGGCTCGTTTAGGAATTTTAAATATTATAGCTGTACAAAATTATCTTAGACCAAGTAATTTACATAGGAAATTACTCAGAAGCAAGCCATCATGCTTAATGTGTAATTCAAAAGCACCACAAAATTGGGTGAAATTAAAGTCACCCAACATAAAAGAATATTTTGAAAATCTTAGATCTCTCGAAACAAATCATTCACCTATTCAGTTGTCTTGTCTAATTTCCTTACGGCACATTCTCTACGTTGTTTTTCTTTGTCTTCTTCACGTTTTCTTGTACATAATTTACTACTTTTATCCTTAATGATCTTTGCTGTTACATTGTTGGATAGCTAATGAATCAGGGTTAATTTGAAACGACCCATTTTTATGTATATTTAGCATTTTTGTTTTCTACTGGTTATGTCGTTAATATCTACAACATGCGTTGTAGGAAATTTAATTGAATATCGTCGAAAGTAAAACAAAATTCAACAAAATGCTTGTCACCCTTTCCTTCTGCTAGCTTTTAGATAATGCATTTAATGTAAATGAACTTTCACTTACCTGCAACAGATCCTTACCATTCCCTCATTAAAGTGAGAAAACAATCATTGATTCGAAAGCTCACATGGCTAGCCATATGTTCCTTGCCATAGTTCCAGAATACATTTCCATCAGAATTTTAATTTCTTCTGTTTTCTATCTTGCTGCTACAACGACTTCTTCAATTCAATTCAATTCAAATTTGTTGGCCTTTGCAGAATTCTATGCATAGGCCACTGCAACCAACGGCATTATGATTCCATGATCTCCTAGCGATGGAAATTGTTGTAATATGAAGTAATATCTCTGCTTTCTAGTTTGCAATCATTTATTTCTTTCGCTTTGCTTGCCGTGCTTTCCATCACCAGTCGTTTGTTTTGCTAGAAGTGGCCATTTTTGCTGGAAGCATTCAAAATACGCGCTAATGATAAAAGCGCCTGCACAGCTTCAACAAGAGAGCGCATAGGGGAATCGAAACTCGAAAAATAATATCCTGTTTATGTGTTGACCTGACTTGCTAAACATATCTCTTAAATGGAGGAATTTTTTTGTCTTTTTAAAGTGAACTAGACAGTTTCTCTTTCAAGCTTGTTCTAACACTGACGTGCAGGATTACGCCAAAGATATCTCTCCTAACTAGCCTCCCCACTGAGCTTTTTCAATTTCCCAACAGCAATCGAAGTTGTCCAGTTCTTTTGAATGAAAGACATCCTCTATAGAACATTCAGCACTACATTAAGCTTTCCTGGAAGCCATAAGCACCATTCTGTGACCACATCAATAACAACAAGAAAAAGGTCTCAATAGTTTAAAATGTTCGAGTTTGCACCACTGTCCCCTCACGATTTCATTAACTTCAAAAGCTGTGCTATACTTCAGCACAGTCTTCCTTCTGAAACAACCAACCGATAGTTCTACCTTGAAGCATCAATTACACCCCAAATCAATCACAGCAACATTTGAAGTCAATTCAATCCTTTACGGTTATTGGTGCTGATATGAAATAGTCACCCCCATGCTGTCTTTAAATTTCTGTTTTTCTTCTAGATTTCATTTACAAGTAATGTATATATAGATTATAATTATTGCCCGGGCATTGCTTGCAGTGCCTATCAGTGAAGCAGATACCCTAAACTAAACATTCCCAAAACAGGGTTTGCGTAACTCATTTAGCTTCGTATCCAGAACTGCCCGTCTCTAGAATCTTGCTCCCTAAAGCCTCGTCTGTTGGTAACTAAAAACACCTTCTAATGGAAATACTTAGGGTCACTGTCCTTTCAATCACATTTTAAACAGAAATTTGTACTTCAGCCGTAATCGTAAACTGCAAAATTCCATGAATGATAATTTTAATAAGCTTTTCCACTCAAAACTGCCGAGCCTTCTAGAGTTATGGCGGACATATATTTTCAAAGCTACGAAGAACAATTTTTCAATAGTCTGTTTTGAAGTTTGTGGCTTGGTAATATCGTTGTCAATTTCAAGATTTATAATTCCATTCAACATAATATGTGCTGGCCTAAGATGATTACTGGCAGTGGTGGACATTCGGGCGGGGGTGAGGGGGGCACTCACTCCAAATAATTTCAGACTTGGAAATGTGTGACAAAGATTCATTGGTAGTGTCTCACAATAAGCAGTAAATGACAACGTACAAGCCAACGTGCTCTCTTGAGATAGTTATTTCTTAAGCATTGGTGTACAGGCATAGGACAGCAAGAATGCAGAGCTACTATTTCAAGTAGCGTACAGGCATAGCTTTGGTATACAGACATGGTTGCTGTAGCTTTTTTGTTCTAAGTTGTTAGAATTGAATGAAACAAGTTTAAGGAGTCAGTTTTTCCTTCTCAGCTTAAAGAGCAATGATTAAAATAATTTATATCCTATTTTGCAGAAGAGTTTTCCTACCCTCTAAAGGGTGTGACCTCAAAAATTTTCTCTAGGACATGCCCCCAATTTACTTCCCTTCCTTTTTGCATGTTTTCATGGCTGTGGCCTTTCAACTACTTTGTCTTCCGTAAGAGTCATGTTGCTCGGATTGTACAGGGTAAATGTTGCATGACTTGCGGCTTTGGTTTTCACGAAGCTTTCCCTCCTCCAGTGGTGATTTCTAAAAATTTGAACAAGGGGGCTCTAATCGCAACCACGCCCACATTTTGGGTGTAGCCCAACTAATACTATGCTCATATGTTCGAAAGTTGGAAATGTGATAATTTAGTTTGATACTGATATAGCATATATTAACATCGAAAACTTCGGCATTTTTCAGTTTCGGACAAAACACTTAGGCGTGAAAACTTTCGGACAAACTTTCGTCCTATTTTTCTTATTTTCGGCATCTATTGGAATACTACTCTAGATCCCCTTTTACCTGTTATAAACTAAAATAATGTTCCATAGAGAAACGAAAAATGAATTGAAATTTTACAACAGCTATGTAAGTTGATTCTGCTTATTTTATCCTCTTTATTCGATATTGCATACCTCATACAGCCACTGTGTATCATTGGTAAGGTTACACTAGTTTCTCAGGTATTACAGTAAATTGATAATGTCATCAAGAAATTTTGCAATGAGCGATTTTCCCCTGCTAGCAAGGTCCTTAATTCTGAACAAAGTAAGCAGCACATTACTTTCTGCATTCCCTGTTTGTTCAGCTTAGTTTTAAAATACGTAATAACATTACTAAACTATTACTCGTCACGACCCTGATATTGAATTGCATTTCATAAAAATCGCCTGGGTGCTTGTCCTCTTTAATTAAATACAAGGACCTTTTCCCACCTCTTGTGTGTTCCAATGTTATCTGTAAGTGTTATCTCCACTGGCAAGGTAACTTCGATGCTGAGATGGGGCATGCTGAGAAACTTGGGCAATGCATGGGTGTGGTCAATGTCACATTGGAAAGGGAATGGTTTGTTCCAAGTTAGCACTGAACAATAATATTCCCCCCGCCCCCAATAAATGCCAACATGCCTGCCACTCATTACTGGTCACCATGGCTTTGATACTAAGGTCGGTCATAGCCTTTAAATCAATATAAACATACATCTCATGTCTGCTTAAAACTGATGCTAGGATGGAAAAGAACCGAACGTATGTATAATCTTCTAATTTAACTATTTGAAAGTAACTAAAGTGGAATAGCTTCAAAGTTTTCAAACCTTTCAACCATTCTCAAACTCCATGAGATACACCCATGCAGGCTGACACTGGCTAACTGTTTGCAAGAAACTCTGACAAACTTTCCGATGTTGTGAGATTTTTGATAAAACACTATACAATCCAGAACTAGAAATTGTGTATAGCCCCCTTACACATTTAAATAGAGTGGGTCTGTTATTTCATTCATTTGCTTTTTGGTGCAGCCTGTGGGATAAGTTAATAGTTACCATTATTGCAAACGATTGTTGCTACCATTTTTCCAATGATAGGAAGGCTGGTTATCGATTTGAGTACTGAAATAGCCTTGAATTGGTTGCAACTGTAACTAGAGCTCCAGTTATAAACTGCAAGCTATTGTTCATAGGCAATGCCAATAATAGAGTTCGTTAGTGTGATGTCACGAAAATTCTGCTTATCGAATATTTCAATTTTGGTTTTACACTCTGAAAAAGCACTTTGAAACCGCTGCTTTTCACAAATTTCAGCTCTAGCTCAAAAATAATGACTAGACATAGGCTATATGAATGCTGACATAGTTCCTATCAAATCACTGTATTTTGAGTCTGTTTCCGAACGTTTAGAACCAGGAGAAAAATACAGCAGTTTGTATGGCCATTTTCTATTGTGAAAATGGCCATATTTCATCCCATTTTCACAATATTTGCCTAAAATTGCTAGCATATGCCAATTTTATGGTGCTTTCTCACTCTATCTGGTCAAAGTGTAGAAATTCTAAAAATAAATTTTCATGACGTCATCACCAATGAACTCTATTTTCTGATAACTGGCATGAAAGAATGCATTCTCATACAGCAAAAACATGTTTGCCAAGTTGGAAATCAATTGATGCTGTTATGCTGATGCTCAACAGTCTCATTCTGCATTTGAGGCCCTTCTTCACCAGATCTTCAGTGAGCACAAACTATTATAAATACTGGCTAACTATAATCTGGCAAGTTTTGTCAAGTCTTGTCAGGCATGAAAAACATATTCACAAACAATGGTGAATGTCTCATTGACTTCAAGTGAAATACAACTTCATTTTAAAATGCATTACTTTACAAATTAAAATACATCCATTTACTATACAATAATGAAATAACTTTATATTATCTGAGCTAAATTAGACAGCTTTTGATAATCCAGAAAAATCTCCAGTAGAAATAACCATTTACATTTTATAAATTACTGTTATACACATATGTGCTCTCCTAAACTGGCAAAAGTTTATGCAAAACACTATCTAAGTATGTTTCTCTAAATTACCAAGTTTTGCAAAGGTTCGAATCTAAGACAGCTATTTTTTCATAGAAAAGGGCAGACATTAGTGAACAAGAAGCTTAAAAATCAAACAACACAGTAACAAAAGTCTTGGAAAGCAAACTGTAATTTGCGAAAATCCTCAGAAAAATAGTACTCAAGTGCATTGCACTTGTAAATTTTTGTGAACTCTCCTCTAATTACCTAAGAAATTAACCAAATTTCAAAATACTTCAAAATATTTTTATGCATTATTGCATGGCAGAGACTAACATTTAAGTTACTAATCAAAATGCAGTGCTTCTGTTGGAGTTCTAGCAGAGCGTGTTACAATTGGTGTTCCCTAATATTGTCATTTTTCCTTTAGATTATCAAACATTAAAGCATTCTATTTATCATACATATATACATGCATTTACTGTATAGTATCTTGGCTGCCATTGCTACTAGAGAGCTGGACAGAAGACCCAGGAACATTTGGACCACGCCCAGTCTTTCTGCACATCTCCAGTACCTGACCAAAGGTTACCATCATACCAGCTGATGATGTGGTGCCATATCAAGAAAATAATCAAGAGAGTTGAACCTTGATTGAAGCCACATTGCTTGGAACCACCAGCCATTGCAATGACATAGAAAATCACAGACAGCACCCAATGACATTTTATGCTACTGAGTTTTCATCAGTTTTCCATATATGGGGAATCCCTTGGTCCATCTGAAAGAATAAAGGACACCAAGTTGTCTTCAGGATTTTTTATGTGATGTAAATGTTTAATTTACCAAATATTTTTGTTGTGCAGCCCTTTCCATTTATATGATTTCTTGTGTGTATTCATATTCACGACCTACCATCATTAGATCCTTCCCTTCAAGAATATTCAGGCCCAAACATGTATACAAACATTTAGTCAATACAACAGTTAACAGTGTGTATCTACATAGGCTCACATGAGGCATTTTGAAGTTAGTATTCATCATAATTTCAGCATTTCTGAAGTTGAATATTCTGAAAGTCTCCTGAAAGCCTTTAGGAAATGTAACATTGCTGATAAGTAAATATTATACCAAAAAAATATTGAACACATTTGTAAATGCATTAAAACTGATTATCAAATCAATTTTCTTATTATGGCACCTAACTACCATCATAATTTCCATAATTGTTAAATAACATTCAAAATGCAAATGATTGTTTCTAATAAAATTATTTACCAAACTTACAAGGGCTAACTGTCTTCCAAAACTTCCAAATGTACAAGCACCAGCAAAATAAAGACAAGGTAGCCAAGATTGTGAATACAGAAAATTTGCTTGTCTGAAAAAAGAAAATTGAATAAAAAAGAACCACAAAATAATGCTGTTTTCAAACATAATTAAAACTGAAAAAATAAATCAAAATTCATTAAACACTGTCAGATCTTGAAAGATTTCTATCCTATATCCTGTTGCAGGATACACAGAACTAATAAAACATTTGTTAACATTCATTAATCTTACACTCACATAATTGTAAAAAGTGGATTTGAACATCTTTGTGTTGCACAAAAAATACAAAGCTTATACTAATGTCAGTGCCCACATCCACTAAGGGTAACTAGAGGTGTTTCCTATGGAATTCCCTAATATCTTTCCTCTCTTAACTAAATTGGAAAAGCTCCCCGACATTCTTCCTATCATTCAGTGCAAATCTGAACACAGTCCATTAGCCCATCTAAAAGGCACCTGAACAGTAAAATGCATAAATTGTCTGCTTTTCCCACAATTTTATCAACTTCCTGATTACCCTTCATTCCCAAAACAGAAATTAAGTTTCCATGACTGTCTCCTGATATCCCCAAATGGTGGTCACCATGTAACTTCTCTATATGACTTTGGGCCTCTTTAAATAAAAAAAAGAAACTACAAATTCTATGAGGTACATACCTATAAACTAAATGTGCCATGATGAATGTGCATGCTGTCCCAAGGACTGATGCAATCAACCCAATGCCAAGACCATAAGGAGATCTGTCAAACATCCACCACAAGCCAATTGCCAGACCAAGGAGGATTGCAAATTGCTGACTTCTATCAGCAAGAAATTGTGATTTCTTGCTAAAATTAAGGAATTAACACTAATTTCTTCAGGTCTTTGTGCTCTAATTATTTGCACCAGTTACGTCCAAGGATCTTGTTTAAAGTAATCTAATCGTACAAGGGAACATGGGTTTCCTACCAGTAATAAATACAAGATCAAGTAATCTGGAGAACTGACAAACCATATCGCTAAAGGTTTATCATCAAACAATTAAATGGCAACTAGCCCACGAACATGAGCAAGGTAAGTGCTTCACGACAAGTGAGGTTGGAATTTTATATTTGCGCAAGGGATCTATCCGCCGCGCACAATAACTGCAAGACCCGGTTGCAGCCGCGCAATGTTATTCTGTCAAGCCAATGCTGTACTATGTATTACTCTCAGTCGCGCTAAAGTCTAATCAAAGCTTCCTGCAGCAGCGCAAGTTCTGGGACACAAAACAAATCCCCCGCACAAATTATTCAAAGTTATAAATCTTGACGTCAAGGATACAGAACTGAAGTGATTGATGCCCACGAAAACTGCAACGCAGCGAACAACACTCGTCCAGTCTCTTCTAAAATAATGTGGCTCTCCAACTTTGCTATCAACACAAGGATACAAAAGTCCAATTATGCATGCGAAAACTCCTGCCATAACTGGTATCCACCAACCACAATAAAGTTTACTAGTAAGTTCTAAACTTCGGCCAATATGTGAATCAGTTCCCAAATATTGAAAGAATTTCAAAGTAGCCAATGAAGTTCCCGTCAGAAAGAGTATAAATGCACGAGAATAAAATCCACAGCTTAACATGGACATAGCTGATATTAGTTGTGAAACAATCTGAACGCGTATACTCTTCATTTTGTCTTTTGTATGTAATATTGATTTCAGGTACACTTCAGGCCTATACATGGTTCCACCACATTCGAATTCTAGACCTTCGGCAGCCTCGTACGATATGTTACCATTCAATTGACCAATAGCAATCCAGGGATTGATGCTCGACCAATCAGTTCGCTGTCTCGCCGAAAGTCTGATATCGTTCCACCAAAAAAATGAGCTTTTCAGAAAGTACATGGTTACTCCATTTTCATGAATATATTGTGAGGGTAAAAACAAAGCAGCACCAGTTATACACAGGCGCCTTTTTATTTCACTCCCATGGAGGAGAAGCACACTCTTTTTTTAGGAGAAACAGTTAAATTGAGGTTCAGGTTGGGTGTTCTTAATTTTTCCCAAATTAGTAGCGTGTAGGCCATTGAGAAATACATTGAAAGGCAATATACGTACAAGCCAACATTGGATGTTTTGATTGATTGAGAGCCAAATACTACAACAAAGATGGTCTCTCTCTCTTGCATATTGCCTTTTATTGAAAAAGTCAGGCACACCAGAGCCGGGGCGGGGGGAATGCATGATGTCATATAATAGATGGCTGATCCTATCTAAGAGATCTACTTTGACGCTCAAAGAAGGGGGTTTCCTGCAATCTAAGGGCGTACATGCGATAATTCCAAGGGTCCCCGCCCCTATTCCACACTACCACGCCCAATAGGAGTTGCCATCAGTGGTTGCCACTCGTCCCCAGCCCCCTCACTCAAAAATATGCCCGGCGTCCCTGAAAGCTTATAACTAGACAATGTTAGGACAGTATTTAGTGTCGTTAGGACAACTAATATGTAAAAGATCAACGAAATAAATGTCAAGGCCCCCCCACTTTTTGCACCACGTCGTAAGATTCACTATTTTCTATACTTTTCTCTAAAAGAGGGTACAACAACAGACTATTTTCAATTTGCTCATATTCCACAAGCTTTTAGATTGATGCTTTAGTCGACACTAATAAGCAGGATTCCGAGTTTATCGACATTGGTGGCAATTCCTATTTAGATCTTCGTCGGAAGAGTCAGCCCCAATCGGCAAATTGCTAGAGTCGCTCCTCCAATACACAGTGGATTTTAATTTCCACTTGTGAAAAACAACGATTTGTGGATACACCAAACTCACTTCATTGCCTTTCTCGCCTTCAGATCAAACACAAACATAGCTCCTTCCTCGTAACAACCTGATTCCTATGAGTTGGATAGCCGAGAACGAAGCTTAGCTTAGGCCAGAATACCAGGTCAGAAAAAGCCCTTCCCATCCACCCTGCAACTGAGGAGATAGAAGATAGAACTACGACAATTTAATTCACTGCTAAACATGAAACAACTGCTTTACAATACACCAATGGTGATTTATTAGTAAATGTGATACTCTTTCAGGGTTACCAGTGGGAAACGTGATAAAATGGTCGCTTTTAAATTAAATTGTATTTTTGTCATATTGATCTAAGGAAAAAGAACGACTTTCTGCCTGGTTAGAGAGCTTTCCATTTTCAGGGAAATGAGGGGAAATCTGGGAATTTCATTGGCAAAATTCAGATGGTTTTGAAATTTTCAATAAATTTCATGATATATCCATGATTTTCAGGTTTCCCTGATCACTGGTCACCATGATTGCAAATGAAAATCCTTTACAAATAGCACACCCATATTGCAAGAAAGATAGCAATCAACCGAAATTCAATAGCTATAGTACAATAATAGTACAACCAAATACATACATCGACACAATATATAAAAAGAAGTGTAATCTTGATGGGGTGGGGTAGCAGGGTTGATATCTAAAACTTACGTTGTGTACTACGTGCTTGTGGTACATCAAATATTCTTTGAATAGAAAATGCATAATTTCTAGTTTATCATTCGCACACGATTTGTCCCTTTTCTAACGAGGCCTGTTTCATATCAGCACGAGACTGATCGATTACCTACAACATGTTCGGAATTGAGCGGATCGCTAATAAACATTCTTCCTTACATGTTCTTACCCGTGAACATAAACAAACAAAAATATGTTTCTCAACTAATACAAATCTCAAATAAATATGCTGTCTTGACTAAATATGCTGTAGTTTACAGTATGTATGGAAAAACATAAAAGCTTCTTAAGCAATGTGAATCGCTGATAATTCAGTTGAAGTTCACAGCCAAGGATTCCATGCTGGATCCATACGGCAAAGGTTGTCGGGATTTGTTGCTGCTGATATCAAAGTTCCAACTTTCGATTCGGCATTTTCAAATTGGGCTATATCTACAAAGGGAAATCGGATAAAGTTGAAGAAAGAATTTAGCATAATCATCTTCATGATTGAAGGTTTCTTGTTCGTAATCAACATCCAAAACCTGTTGCCTGATATTCTACACTCTTCTTTTAAAAATATTGAACTTTTTTCCGAGCCTCATTATTCTTAAGTTTTTATGACCTTGAACCTACAATTATTCTAAAATTAAACACCAAAACTTGTAACTTCGCCTAAAAATTTAAGGAACATATTTCAATCTTTTTAAATGTTTCACTACATCATAAAACTAAGCAAGAGTTGATATTTTGTATCGATAATGCAAAAGTATATCTGAAATAAGTATTATAACTAGGATACAAAAACATTCTCATGTCTTGATGAAGCTTGAGCCTGGCTTTATTGTTAAATTTTTCATAAATTTCAGTGATTTTGAGCCTCAACATTCTTGTAAACTTTATTCTTATAAAAAAAGTGTAACGCAGAAATATTAATAAGTAGTAGCATTAGCAAAAGATGGATGGCTGTGAAAGATTACAGGGAAACTTGCTCATTTCATATTTAGCAACTATGAAGCTTCGTAATGAGTCATTGAAAATATAAAAAACCACGAGGTTCTCTCTTGCAATAACTATAACGTAGATCAGCTTGTAGAAAAACGTACTTTGCAGCCTCGTAAGGATGGCGTTCGTTGCATTTGTTACCATGGTTATTAAAAGTTCACTGTCCATTTCACTTGAAGGAACTGAGCTTTGAGTGAGGTTAACCTCGTCATGCTTTAGAAAAAAAGTAGACAAAGGTTTTTATAAACTATCATGGTGGATTTCCGAGCCATTAACTACAAGTAATATATGGCAATTGGTAGGCAAAAGGATAATAATTTCAACTTCGGTTGTAGTCATCATAAACATTAAAAAGTTTTATCATAAACAGATCACTAATCTTTCCTCTACAAATGGTTCGATAGAGGGGTATTTTAATTGTTCACACAAATTTCGATAAAACGCTCGCGGAAAGAAGAATGCTTCATGACTACAAGACGAAAACCACAATTATATTGAGTGAGCCGACACAAGCATTCAAACACAAGAAAAATTCAATTTTATAAACATTGCAATGATCATAAAATTGGTAGTAATATGGACGTAGATTTCTCCGAAGTAGTAATAAAACACGATACTTTTTTATTCCATGTCAGCATTTCATCCTTCAGAATAGTTCTGAAATAACTTGATATGCTAAATTGTGGTTGAACGAGACATCTAGCAACTGAAATCATGCAATTTGTCACAATACCAGTTACTCCAACGGGCGAAATCAACTCGCATATATTTGGAGTGAGCCGAAATGGGACCGGTCTATTTGCATCAAGTTCTCCTAAAAGCCAATGAGGAAAATTCAGTTAGGTAATTTCAAAGCAAAACTGGCAGGAAAGTGTTGAGGGGGCGATGAATCTATAAAAGCAACTGACAATCCTTGTGAGACGATCGTGCAAGTAAAATAGTGACATGGCTGTAGGGCGTCTGTAAAACTTTCCGCCCGAAAGAATAGAGAGACTTGAAAAGCAATCAGAAAATCTTTAATTTTCTCTCAGAAACAATTGTCCACATGAAAAGGTCTGTTTCCTAAATGAGGGAGGAGGGCTGAAGCCCCTACTGCCTTCCGCCTTCAACGCCTGTGACGAATGGTGATGCAATAAAGCAGCCGTGAATTTATTGAAGCGACAATCTATCAAAATTTATCAAAATACTTTATCAAATTTATCATAACAAACAAAAGATTGAAATGGAGTTCTGGAGTCCTGGAACACAACCCATACGACTAACCACAAGATGGCTTTCATAAATGACCATGGAACAATCAGATGAAGCAGGTCTTTAGTAAACGACTAGCAAAATACAACACCACAACAATTTTCAGCTTAGTATAAAAAAGCCAATATGATAGTGTGTCACAATGCGTAGCTTCAAAACGCTGTGCAAACAATGAAATTATTGATTCCAAAGGTGCCAAATTTCGATGGAATAAATCAGAAAACAAGAAAGAAAGAAATTAAAGGGCTCACCCTTGGAATCGTCAATGTCAAATTTGAAAAAGTTGAAAGTAACACTGCCGGAATCACGTGCTATGTTAATCATTTCTGGATTAAGGCGAGTCAAATGGATTGTGAATTCTACAAATCCAGCTAGAGCTATCTGTTGAGTGAACTGAAAATGAAAACAAAAAGAGAATATGTATACACATACAAATATATAGATAAACTTAATATAAATGAATACTCTACGCTCCATAACTGGGACTTTCAGGGCTTGTTTGCAGATGCACCAGAAATTAAAAACGTTTGCAACATTTATCGTGGGTCCTAGTTAAGCAGTTGAAGATATTTGAAGACGCATCAGGACTTTTCCATAGGAAATGAGAACACGGTACCACGTAGTACAGCGTTGCAAGCGTTCAAATTTGAAAACTTAAATACAAACATAAAATAATGGTAACTTCATACCAATTTCCTGAACATCCAAAAGTCGGTTGCTGTTGCATATGTGTAAGACGCCCATTCCTTAACCATATTATCAGAAATTAGGTTCGATTGAATCTAGAAAATAAAAAGGGAAAATGTTTAGGTTTCGCTTGCAAATACCAAAGACATGCATTGTACAACTCATAGCTATTTTGTTTTTAACAGCACAAAAAGTCGTAAAAAAAGAATTACACAAAGAGTGAAACACATGAATTGAATGGTACTGCTGTATAAATCATCTGACTGCAAGGATGTGGTGGTATGTAGAGTGAATCCTAGGTATAAAGACACATTTCATATGCAAAAGAAGATCAGTAGCTTCAACAAATCATTCACATAAAGATGACAGGCAATTATGCGTAGCTCATAGATAAACAAGCGAAGAGAACTCAATGACTGTAAAGCTTTCAGATAGTAATATGTATTTCGTATGTTAAGTTGTCAGGTGGGTATAAAAGTTTTCGGGTATTGAACAGATTTTGTTAGAGTAGTAAAGGCTTGCTACATATCCCACAAATTTTGGGCCTTGAAAATTTTCGAAAGGCAAGGCTTTTTCCGAGAACTAATCCATCCGAAAATTTTGGGGCATGATGTAGGAAAGCTTGCAATAAATTGACAGAAAACTTCAAGCTCAGGTGGATGGGGGATTTCAGTAAAAAGGAAACAATAAGTAAGTCTATGCGAGATAGAAACATTTCATGAAAAAAGTAAAACAGTCAGATGAAGAAAATTACAAACATCTTTTAAAATATCGCGTAGAACTTGATGATTAGTTGAGAATCCTGACGTCTGAAGTGCTCCAAGTCGATCATAGTAATGTGCGATTGCAGCATCGGAATCAATCTTCTTTATTTCACAACGCTAATAGAAAGACGAACTTCATTTCTGTCATATGAATAAAATCTTTTGAAATGGCAGATCTGACGTAGAGAGATGTTCAATGAAACATCATTACTAGCATACGATGAGAAATAAAATCCCCTTTAAAAGTCTAAGGGAAACAACAAGAATGTGATATTACTGAGTAGAAATTATGCATTCAGCTAGCAAATCTTACTAATTGGGGATTAACAAGTTGTTCATTTTAAAAATAAAAATTAGCAGCATGTTCAATATTAGGCATTTTCAAAAATCATCAGCAAATAGCAACAAACTAAAATGCATAATGGAATGTGGAAGGAAAACAAGTATTTTGAAAAAGTACAGGATTGATATAATTTTTATGTGATCATGGTGTTTGATTGAAATCATGGTGATCATGATCATGGTGATCATGGTGTGTGATCATGGTGATTGATTGAAATCATGGTGATCATGGTGTTTGATTGAAAAGAATTCTGAATTTCAAGAGATATGCTTCAGCATACTAAATCAATGAACATAAAATCTGCTTTTAAACAAAATTTTACAAACCTCTTTGTATATTTCAATAAGAGACACAACAGAAGAATTATCCTAGCAATTAAATGAAACACAATTGGTACTTAGGAATAAATGAAAAACTAATTACCACGCATGAAAAATGCTTTCTAGTAAAAACTAATACACCCAGTACAATACTGCTTAAAAACAACTTGTGATATTATGGATTCTCATTGCAAAAATGACTTCACCAATCTATAAAACTTTAACCATAACCAATCGCAGGACTAATATCTAATGGAACAAACATAGCAAAACCAAAACATTGCAGAAATTAAAATTAAACACTTAACATAAAGAACATACCTCAATTAACCTCATTTGTGGAGAAACGGCAACGACTCTTGGAACATTAAATTGCAACTGGCGCCTTGCAGTTTCCTTAAAAAATAGCAATAGTTCATGTAAGGTTAAAGAGTTTATGATATAATATACAACATAAAGTAACTTTAAATCTCAATAACCAAGATCATAATACTAATGATTCTTAATGTGCCGGAAGTAATAAGATAATAGAGAGGATAGCGAATCTTTCTTTTAAAAAACGAGAAAATTATTAAATTCAGCAAGAAGAGTAGAGAAATTGATGTTTGCTTCATTTTCTGTTCTCTGCATATATTTTAAGATATTCCCTTTCATTATAACTGCCAAAACCATTTAAAAATAAATGTAGTTTCAGAGATAATGTAAAGTGTTAAAAAGGCAAAGAGAAAATTAATCTCAAAGAAGTTATAGAGACTAGCATCTTATGTAAATCAGATTTGATAAGGTACCTTTAAATTTAACATATTTATAATAAATTTGATGGTTGCCCCTGTGATGTGGAAATAGTTAAATTTTCTACATGTGCATGAGAGAAGATGAGAAAAATTACCTTTCGTTTCTCAAGGAACAAATTGATCATCCGAAGAAGTTGTAGAACTCTTTCTTCCCTTCGTGATTCTGTCAGCCACGCATCGTTAACAACCAAGTATGGATAAAGCTAAGAAAGAATCAGGTCATGGAAATTTGAAAAATGAATTAAAAGATTAAGATTATAATGTGAAAAATTGAGGCTAAGAGTGGAGAGCAGCATAAAATGCAAGATAAGCAACGAGATAAAATGAAACATAAATGTAACTGCAGGATGAGCATTAGTACTTTGAAAGGACAAACAGCTAATTACCTTGCCGTTGTGCCCACGTATAGTAAGACGGCGAGCAGAGAAGTTATGCCTATGCACCAATTCAACTCGTGGCATGAACTTAGCAATTCGAACATAGAAGGAATTATGCTAGGAATGAAAACATATGAAGTTTATAAAAAAGCAAAACTGTGTATCTATACTAGGTATACTGGAAAACAATCAAAATCACCCCCATTCTTTGTATGAATATGAATTGAATTAATTTTTTCAGCTACGCTGAGCTTACAATGATACATAAAATCAGCATTATTAACAAATGAAAGAAAACCATAAATTTACAAAAACATCTTAAAATTTCTGTTCTGTACTTAATTCAACGGTCCAAACAATAGCAAGGAAGATAGTTCATCGATATTGCAAGAGTGTTAGCACCCAGTAATTGCTTTCATTATGGCCTATTGTACTTACTATTGTGGTTTTTGGCATAAGGAATTCTCCTGGCAATTCAACTTCTGCTGTTGCTTGTGAAAAGTTGCTGAGAAATCTGCATCTTTCTTCCAAAAGGAATGAGCTACAACAAAATGAACAGTGCAAAAATCAAAGAACAAATTTCATACGATGAATACTTTGCTCAAGAATTAAGGAGTGGCTGATAATATTTGGTACCATCTTATAACCACCACTCTTAGAAAGTAAATGCATAACTCCATATGAAGGTGCGGGCCCTCAGAATTCGAAAATGAAACACTTAAAGCCGAGTATGTATAAAAGGACTGTCAATTTTGTTAAAAAATTTGAATCTAAGTGAAATCCTGTAAATTTTCTTTATCAATGGCTCAAAACTTTAAGTATATTCTTTATGATTTAAAGAAGAGAGAAATAATACGATATCGTCAAGTGTAATTCTGCAATAAGATTGGATGAATAAATTTCAATGAAGTAAATTTTGGCAAGTGAGCATTGCATTCCATACCTGGGTAACAATTTTGTCTTCGCCTCAAGAATCCTTATCCACTTTCGTAGTCTACTGATCAGCTTTTGTAACTTGATTGAATCTGGTTTTCTGCAAGAAATTAATTTGCAAACTATTTCTAGAATTCAGAACTTTTGGTATTAAAATCATAGAACATCAAAATGATTTAAAGAAACAACGATAGAAGAAAGAGAGGATAAAGAGTGATGGAATAGTATGGGAGAAAAGATGGAAATAAATAACGTCGTTTGCAAAAAAGTTTCTTCTGAAAGCATCAACCAGCGAGAATAATCAAAGTGGCTTGAAAGAAAGCAATAAGAGTGAATATACAATAGGAAACTTCATAGGAAACACAAACCCAAAATCAAAATCTTCAACAAATTGCTCTTTCAACTTTACAAATACAGGATCTTGAGCAGTAGCTTGGGCACGACGTGCCAAAGACTCAGAAGCAGAACTTGAAAAAATGGAGTAAACACTTGAGCCTGATTCAAATCCAATGCCAAAAGTGCTAACAAGTTTCTTCACGAAAGTGAGCATACGTGGGGTTATCTGTGCACCGTTAACTAAAGAGAAAATAACATTTATTAACACAGTGGTTATCAATCACGAAATCTTGGGACTATTTGGTCAGAAATCAGCTGTCTTTCTGTGTTAGTTGTTATCGAATAACGAATTAGTTCTCTACAACGCAATAAATACATAAATTCTACCAAATAAGTGCGTGGTCATCAACACTGTGAAAACACTGATGGAAAAAACTGCAGGCTGAATAGTATAGTTACTTCAGGAGAGCTTCACTTCTCTTGTAAAGTTAACACTACCTGCACCTCACATTTCAGCATAAATTCTGTACTCAACATTAAAACTACCCACAAGAATGCTAATTGAGATTCAAATCTGATATGAAAATATTCCATCTTGACAAGCAATTTTAGCACAAATGTTTGCATGCTCATTCATAAGATGCTACTACAAATGGCAGACATTTGAAGAGGCATGTACTGCTTACCATCTGCTCTATGGTCGAACGCTACTTGATAGCATTTCGTTAATCCCTGTCGAAGCTGTCTCAGTACTTCTTCATGCCAACACTCACGAAACCAAACCATCTATCATAATAAGCAAGAAAATTCAGAAGAGGAAGATCTAGTAAATGCGAAAAAGTGAATAAGGTGTGTTCTCAAGATGTGAGCAGTGCCATCAACTAGAAGTCCAAAATTCATACTACTCTCACCTGATCAACGATCCCTTCGAGGGCTGACAAAAGAGTTGGATGTAAATCTCGCATCATATGCATTATTTTGCTGCATCTCATCATAGGAGCTGGTGCTCGTATCATTCCTGATTCTGTACTGTTCTGGCTGGAGCCCGGATTACCTAAAATCACAAAAATAATATTGTTTACAACAAGAAATGTCCCTTTTTGTAATGTGTCCAACAACCTTAATCGTACAGGAAGAGATACAATAAAATTTAGTAAAAGGAGGCATACTGCGAGAGTAATGCCAAATCAGAAAAAGTCAAAGAAGAAAAAATGCAAGAACATGGTGGCAGTTTCAGATCATTTCAGGAATGGATGTATTTTCATTGCCAAGCTACTTCTAGAAAAGAATCACGTCCAAATTAAATCTAATCCAGAAAAAACGATTAGAATTAATCTCTAGAAATTAAAAGCAGTCCAGCATTGATATCTTTTGAATTTCATACCAAAATGAAGCCACCAAGACGAATATTTTGATAGATAGATAGATAGATAGATAGATAGATAGATAGATAGATAGATAGATAGATAGATAGATAGATAGATAGATAGATAGATAGATAGATAGATAGATAGATAGAT
>WIPJ01000511.1:111284-125826 GCA_018155075.1 Cassiopea andromeda
AGTGGATATTATCAATATTACCACTAGCTGCAGATGCACCAGATGCCTGAGTGGTCGGTTGAGATGTAACGACAGAAGTTGAAGTATTTGTTGTTGAGCTTGTTGTTGAAGATACTTCAGAGGAGAATGAATTTGTTGCTGACGTAGCAACGGAGGACACAGTTGTGGATCCTGCTGATTCAGATGTAGTTGCTGTGGTGTTTGATGGAACCTTCGGTGAAATCACACAAGAAACTTATACAGTATCTTATTGCAAAACAAAGTGTGGACTGCAAATTTCGTCATTGATAGCTATGCATTCAGGTGGTCGAAGTCACAGATTTAAAACAGATTTTTGAAGAAAAAAATGCCCTATAACGTTGAATGCCGAGGTAAGATACGCCTACCATAATGGCAAACAGCCTAGTCAGCACAGAGTCAGGTAAATGGGGAAGGTATGGAGGCACTATCAGAAGTAGTTGAAATCTATACTTCTGGTAAACCAATAAATGCAAAGCTTTTAGGTGCAAATGCCATAAATGCATCTTCAACTTAATCTACAATTACCATTTTCTGTTTCTCTTTTATCACACTTTCACCAATGTTATATACTAATGATAAGTGCCATAGTATTTCAAAATATTTATTGAATCAACAAATAAAAGATAACATATTTCCTCACCGGCTTAGGAGTCGAAGCTGTGGACGATGATGCTCCTGAGGAAAAAGCAACAATATGAAATCTAATGGACAAACTTCTCATCGAAATAATGAGAAAAATTAAAGACGAGTAAGATGATAATATGCTTATTTCAAAATCTAGCGCTGCACGATGCAGCATCAAAAAGTCAACACTTAAAAATAAAAATAAAATTCTCTGTGGCTAGGATAGTAAAAACTCTGCAATCTACTACTAGTTTGCTGTTCCTATTGATAAGCATAGTAGTAGTGCATTTTTTGTACTAATTTTTCATTAAACATCTATCCCAAATAACCAATAGTTCTCTTCTCACCTGAGTTATTGCTGGGCACTGAAGTATCGTTTGATGGGTTTGCTTCTGTTTTTTTCTCCCCTTCTGCATTCTCTCCACCTTGCTTACTTTCACCGCTCATTGTCTGTCGACGTTCTAGTCTATGCTTTTCCCTTTGCTCAATCTTCAGTGTCAAATACAATGTCCTTATTGGGAAATAAACAGCTTGAGGAAAAACACGAGCAACGGAGAGAATAAGATTCAAAACGCGATTTCCTTCCTTGCGTACAACACACGTGAGTAGCTGTGGAATCCATGGGAGCCAATGAGTGGATGGGACGCCAACGCAGTACTTCTCAAGTGCTTCTGCTAAGGAGCCTTTTTCGTCATCATACGAAAGGAGCCAAAGGGTCCTAGCTAAATATTTTCTACATTTTGACTCATTTTGAATTCGACAAGCATGCATGTAACAAACGATAGCAAAAACACCAAGGTTGACATTACGTTCATTCACAAACAATGTCTCCAAGTAATCCCCCCACAAAGCCCAGGCTTTTACTAATGTATCATGTCTTTGAACTGCTTCTGAAAATGCCTTGTTTGCTTCCTCAGATCTGCTTACTTGAGCTAAAAACATCCCTTTCAAAGCGAAAAACTCCGCAGTCATTTCCTTGGAAAAATACCTCAAATTAGTTGACTCGATGACTTCTAAACCCTCTTGCAATTCCTGCTTTCCCATCACGCCTGCCATCTGTAAATAACACTTCACTTGCTCTCGAATCTTATGAAAGCAGTCGACAATTGGCACACTCGGTATGGTGTGGATTCGACTCAAAGAGTCAAGGCAGACTCCTGTGAGGTCATGTTTTCGGGCCACGTGACCGTAGTGAATGATTGACCATGCAGAAGCATGGACACCTAACATTGCATGGTTATTAGATTGGATTTCAGCTGATGAGCTTGACAGATTTTCGTAAGCAGCTACAATTGCTTGATAATGATGGTGTCTCCACATGAAAACATCACTCCAATGAACCAAATCATCTGATTGAAGAGGCAGTCTGTTTTTCCATGTTTTAACAATGGCTTTCATGTCATGTAGGTTAGTAATACGTCCTATATTCTGCGGCTCCAAACCAACATGAACTTGCGATGCCTCTTTCAACTCCATGATCTGTTGTGCTGCACGCAAGAGAGGCGAGTGAATATCAGTAACTATAGCTGGCAGTCTACGCCATTGTCTTATCGCCTGCGCAGTGGCTGTTTCTACCAGTTTTTCAATCAAAGCAGTTTGATTTTGATGTTGCTCTTCTGGATGGCATATTGCAATGAATCCACGGTAAAGAGTCAAGCGATACGCCAAGGAATCTGGGCTGCTGATTTCAACCTAGAATTTAAGCACAATATCCAATGAAAGAATACGGTAACTGAAACGGTATTGCATCATGTTGACCAACAGACACTCAACATACTGAAACACTTAGCAATACAACTCTAATTATCAGACAGTGGAATTCTGTGGACTAGGCAGTACAGTGTGGTCTACGATAAAATGAAAGCAAAGAGTTCTACATAAAACAATCATTAGCTTGAGCTACCAAAACAAAAAGTATAACCTGTAATGCAACTCTTTTTACCTGGAAACAAATTGTTTTGTATAGCTACTAACTTTTTGAATTTCCACTTCTAATATAAAAGTTTATGTTAGTGCTTTATAGAACATAATTCGCTTTTAAATTTACTTAAATATTCGTTGTAGCAAGGAGAAATTTAGTATCACTAATGCAAACATCACTATTGTAGAAACCATGATATGTTTTTCTGCTAGACATGGGAATCTGAAGCTCTTTTGTGATACGTTGTAGTGGCCAGCATCCAGCCCTTAACAAAATTGCTAGGAGCTCAATTACATTTGAGAAAAATTCATTGTATTTGCTGATACAAATGGCCTGACGATCCAAAGCGTATTGACAAGAATACAGAATAACACACCTGCGTAAGTGCTTCTTTCATAACTGTCCAATCTGGTATTCTCCATGCACTTTCTAAAACAATATACGGATTCTGCTGGCCTTTGCTTTTGCCGAATTCCATCAAAATATCCCATTGGCCTAGTTCTTTAGCTGCTCTAATCCAGTGCTCTTCCCACAATAAATACTCTGATAGCATCTTTGGGTAGCTTTTACCATTGCTGAACTGTTCTCTTGCTTTTGCCATTGCTGTTTCGTAAGCTTTCTGAGCCTGTTCAAATAAGCCTTGTTGTTCATAAGCAAGAGCTGTGCTCGTCTCTGGGAACCGTGACTTACGAGTCCACATTCCAGCCCACATATCGTCTTCACACAGCATTGAATACATGTCTGCAAGCGAATCAAATGTCTCCTGGATTGGAAGCTCAGTGATTTCATCATCGTATTGGCCTGATCGGAGAAAAGGAAAGGTTGTGATATTGTTGACCCTAAACTAAATACTCTCAGGAGAGAAACCATAAAATAGAGAGAATAGGTAATAAAAATATATACGTTACAATAAAAATAGACTGGTATTAAAAACTACCTATTACGAAAAAAGACTGTTTGAACGATAAAAATTTAGTTTTGTATTATTATTTTTGCATACTATAATGAAAATAAACTTTGAACTGATATTGAACTACTTAATTTTATATAGAGAATGACGATTTTGAAACTATATTTCTGAAACAAGCGTACGTTGCCCATGTAATTTTATTTAATTGTGACAACCTTGTACTAGGATCAGTGCCTTAATGGCAACTTAAACTTCCATTACAAATACAAACCCACCTTACGCACTTTGAAACTTTTTGAAAATTCAACATATACCTATATGAATAAAAACTAGTACTAAATCTGTAAAAGATAATGCCTTTTATTCGACTACTCTAATTCAGGAAAAAATGAATGATTGCATACCAAAATCCAGCCATGGCTGTTGTACATGGAGTTGTGGATTGACAGCCAACATATCCTCACACGCAACTGATGCTTCCTCAAGTAACAGTGCAGACCGATGCCAAAGATTATGAGTCTTGCCTAGGTACTTCAACACAGCTGGTCTGATTGGGATGGCAGGAGTGCAATTTGCCATGCCTTCCACAAATGTATTTATTGACGATCGGTAACAATCACCTTGGTGCAGATGACTACCACTGCAAAGGAATGGTCCCATTTCTCCAGCAAGAACAGCCTGGTGTTTGTCTTCTAACAAATCCCAAACCCTGGGGAATAAGTCGACCCATATTTTGTGAGCCAGCATTGTACTCCGGTGGCATAATTGAGAAATGGCTGACAGGCAAGGGGTAGTGGTAAACTCTGAGAGCTCTTTGATGAACTTCCCGTGACATGAAGCCAGCTCACTAACGGAAATTTCTGATATGCATTCCAAAGAACTGTCATCTTTTGCTTCAAATTTTGACAAAATTTCCTGAGCTGATTTTGCTTTGAAGTAATGAACAGGAATGTCTGGTTTTTCTACTTCTTTGCGTTCCAGTTTCTGCTGAGAACCATCTGAGTCATCAGTATCCATCGGCTCCTGCTTCACCATAATTTGGCCAAAACCATCATCCGTCTCTTCTTGGGAACTTTTGCATGACAGGTCCAACCTCTCTAGTCCTTTAATCAAAATTTTCTGCGCATCCTTCGAATCAGACTGACGAACTGCGTTTGTCATAGATGGAAGCTTGCTATAAACACTGCTGCACTTAACTATACTTTCACTGTCCACAATAGCAAGGATAACCTAAAATTGATGGTAATTATCAGAGAACATCGTTCAGCTACTAATTTAATACAAATTAGGATATTCCGGCCAATTTTGTTAGAAAATTGCAAATGCCACTTATAGAGAACCATTTTACAAAAGACAGGCCAGTATCACTATAGGAGTAACAAAGCCTACCTCTAAACATTGCTTAATCCAGAAATGATTTCCCATATGATCCCAGTTCTGAAAAAATAAACATTTGATCAGGTACATGAAAGAATACAGAAGTATACAAAAGAAGACATTTGCAAATTCGTAGAGTCGAAATTCCATATTCATGTGTATCTGTATGTCTTGGCATTCAGAAAAATTTCCTGACGCTTCACTTATAACAACAACTATCAAATTAAATAACACCTATGTGCTACTGAAATAATGCCGATTTGTTAGCAAGAAAAATTCTATACTCTCACTTCAATTAAAATGTTAAAACTGAATTCAAACTCACTTGAGTTGCAATCAAAAACATAAGTCGATCGTAAAGTCTTCTTCTGATTCCTCTGTCGTAAATCTGTGGTGAAAGTTTACGTGAAATTGAATCATTTTCATTTTTGTTCATTGGTTTTTTGACTTGCATTTTTACAAAAACATACTCACATGGTTTATAAATGAGTGATAAATCTGATAGGAATGTCGCGTAATAATTCACAAAATTCTCCTTTGCTTTCCAGTCAACCTTCTCTTTTCTGAAAACATTTATCAGAGTTCCCTTACACGAAAGATAGCAGCCAATCACAGCCAATCAGTAAATCAATCCTGCTTTACAGAAAAGGTAGCTGCGTTTCAAAATTTTCCTCCACATCAGGAACAACAAAAAAGTGAATATGTCAACACTGTTTGAAATAGCGAGTACTGAAAACGACAAACCTCCATAAACTTGATTCTAATATCGGGTTGAACACTTCTCAGTCCGGCAAGGAATGCTGGCTCAAGTCGTGCTGTCAACTCACTTCCAGCTAGAGACGGTTCCCTGCAAAATAAATGATAAAATAGACGACTTAACATCAGCTCAAAAGAGTAACTTCCATAAAAACATCCAAGGTTTTGACGCTCAAAGTATAAACTAACCAAACGCATGAGAATCTATACAACGATGATAGAAACATAGAGTAGGAAGTAAAGAGGCAGTTCTTAAATAACCCCCTGCAAATCTACTAGAATAAATGCCCTGCAATATTTACCGGGGGTAAGTGCAATCAACGGCAAAACAGCCATGTAGCCTGGTAGAAAGGTTTAGGCTTAATATTGTGACTGAGGGGACGGAGTGCCTCTTTCACCCACCTTTACCTCTCATCTCGGCAGTTCTTACCTGTAAATGTAATTGACTATTTCTAGAAACTGCGCATGAAGCTCCAGATCATCTGAAAACCTCTTTTCAAAATTCAACATCATTCGATAGAGTATCACAGACTTTTCTCTTATCGATGGGTAATGATGCAAAGTGGCTTGAGTCTAAAAAAGAGTTCATAGATGACGGAGCAAGGTAATAAAGTCAATAAAAGAAAACATTGGATGGAGTAAAGTAAATCACCCCAACACGGATGATGCATGTCTGATGATTTAAAATTTGAAACCTACAAAAAGTAACACCACCCTCAAGGTTGTCTGGTTTCAGAGAAGCTTAGGTTGTGTTACCCCCACGAGAACACTTAACTTTGATATAGCAATTGTGACTGTTCGCTTATTAGCATTATGGCTGTGCTGATGCAGGAATGTTGTCTTAACACTTAGCACACTCTACACAGTACAAGGTACCTTCCACGCCTCCCCGTGCTAGCCATACTTGGGGCAGGCATTGTCTTAAATTTCTTCTGGAATTATCTGGCGCAAAGGGCAGTAGACAAAAACTAGGTGACGGCCAAAAGATTTAACAAACCAAATTGAAAAAATACTGACAAACTTCGGGGAGTTAATTATCAATACAATTGAACTCTAAAGTGTCTATTAAGAATAGTGGACTTTGATGTCAGCAGATTCTTCAAGATGTCTATCTGTCAGTCTATTTCATCTAACATATAAAAAGCTTTATATGAACTCACAATTTTAATTCTCATCCATTCATCGACGATTTTGGTAATGGCCTTTAGCAATTTTGCATCCTAAGAAGAAGACGTGAAAAACTACAGGGTGGTTTCAGTGACAAAATTTTTACTGGCAAAATTAAATGCAACGTATATGACTATACAAACATACATTTTCTTAATTCTTGATAAATAAATATACATATTGCATACAATATACAATAATGAATGATGTACAATTATGAAACAATCCAAAATTTAGAAAATGGAACTTACTGGTGATTTTTCAATTAATGACGTAAAAAGGTTGAGGAAAACTCTTCGCAAGTCACCATGCATTGCACCCATTCGATTTTTAACAAGTTCAAGTGACAATATCAGCATCTCCGTCAACCCTAAAAACATGACACGCACTGTAAAATTAAGCAGACTTCAGCTCAGTCGAAGAGATTTTGCTACTTTTGCATAAGGGATTTCTGATCATGATAAGGCTATCATGAAAAGAAGATAAATGAAAAATAAGACAAAATACGACAGACAGTGATTTACAACTAGAAGTTTTCACTTACTGGACGACAAACATTACTGACTATTCGAAAAAAATTTAATGCCCACGCGAAGGCTCATTGTAGTGACTTCTTATTCTCAAGAGAATAATACAAACAAAGTATTCGGTAAAGAAGGAAGATGTTGCCATAAAATATTTCTACAGCAAATATGTCATGGCGTTCAAGCTACCTCCACTTTCTCCTTGCTGACCAGCTATATGATCTTTTTGCATTCTGGTCAAAGCTTTCATAAATTGGACCATAAATCTGGAAATGAAAATAGCAAAATAACCATTTTTTTGGCGCTAAGAAATTAGCAGAAACATAAATAAAAATAAGCAGCAAACAAATAGCAATTATAAATATAAAATTATAAAAGACTAATTGAATGTAAAAGAATAAATGAAAGAATCAAATGAGTAGAACTGAAGAAAGTAAACATACTTGTCGATATAAGTTGGGCTACTATTACAGGCAGCTTTTAAGAGCATCAAAGGGCCATAGACAATGTTCGTAGAAGAATTTGTTGACCTAAAATCAATCAAGAAGTTTACTTTGAATTAAATGATAAATACAAAAAAGCAGATACTATAAAGGAATATTAAGAAAAAGAGGGAGGAAATGGAGGAAAAGGTAAAATGTGACAAACCTTTCATAGCTTAAGAGACCCTCATAAATATTACTTCCAATGTTGTTGTACACATAATCCAAATCATCAGTTTTTTGCTGTCCAGCACCTAAAAATTATAGCAAACAACAATATTTGGAAACTTGCTTGAAGCATTAAAACGTTATGGAGAAACGTATTTCAAATTAAATATGTTTATTATACACGAGGGAAGAAAATACAAATGGTAACTAATTGGCAAGTAGGAGTCTTGGTGTTAATTTACATTAAATGAAACGGAATTCTGTAAATCGCCTATGCACAAAAACAGCAATGCAACAATCACGTAGAATTCAATGCAAAGGACTTTTCATGATGCTAGAATGGACAGAAAAGTTCGGCAACCTATTGCCTCTTGTATCTAATATCTCTAATTCAAAGCTTCAATGCCCGAATTCTACAACAAGTCATTTTCTGAAGATGTTTTCCCACTTTGACTCTTTGGCTAAATCTTGAATTAAAAGCTTTGTCTTACTGTAGATGTAACAAGCATTACAAATACTTGGGGAGTGCTTGCGATCGTAATGAGGAAATTACGATAGAAAATGTTCGAACATGGACTACCTTAATCAGTTCAATTCAATGACAAGAGAAAAACGCTTGTGGGTATCGCAGTAAATAGTACCTTGATCAACTGGGAATACCATTAAAAGCTGAACAAGCAACGCGTTAACTGACTTCAGCACCTGGAAGAATACAAAAAGTGTTTAAGTCAAAGAGTACATGCCTGAGAATCCAATACTCAGAGCTAGAATTCTATGAATTTTCCGCATGCACTAACATGGGACGAAATGTGTCAAGAGAAAAGATAAAATCCTTATGAATAGCTACCTTCATAGTCTGGCAAGCCATACAACTGACGATTCCCCTCTGAAGTGGCTTGAATATTGCTAACAAATCATCTCTGTTCTATTGGCGAAATAGTAAACATAAAAGAGCAAAAAAAGCAAAAGTGAATGAAAAGAAATGTAAAAATAGGCCATAGTATTTCTTACGAACATTCGATCTATTTTGCATAAATGGGTATGGAAATATCAAGAATATGACGGAGGTAGAAAAAGTTCATTAACAAACACTGAAAAAAGCAACTGTATCTTTGTGCATTCTAACTTTGATCGCTGGTAAAATCATAATTAGTATTAGAGATGCAAGCTCATTCAAAGTAGCTTCAAATTGCTACAAAAGCTGGTGATTCAAAGGCAGTTTCTAATTGTATTCATGCCTTTTAATGAAAAGTTTAAGTCAACAAGAGGACCAAAGAAAAAACTGCATAAGCTAATAGGCTTACCAATACTGTACATAAGTACGCAAGTATTTCTAAGGCAGTACATATGTTGCCGTAATTTGCATTTGGTGTTTGGTCCTATGGAGAAAATGCAAAGGAATTTATCTGATGAACTAGAGCATAGAAAGGTAAACACAATTTCTTAATATTTCGAATGGACCAGAGTGATCTGAAAGTAGTTTCTGAATTGGAAGCAGGTTCAATTTCATACGAATAGTGAAATTAAGAAAAAGCAAAGTAGAAGGAAGACTACTGATATTAGAAGAAAGTCTGTTGTTGTGAGTGGAAAGAAAACCATGCCAACATGCTAGAATCAGAGCGCATTAATTTGCGCCAGTGCAGGAGCACCATTCACAGGTACCACCTGTTAAACTTTAAATTCTGCAGGCACTCTTAATCAGAATCTGAACCTGACCATCTGTTAAATTCTATTTTTATCTGGACTCACAATTTACTTCAGATCTGCGCTCACAGGCAGTACATCCGTCCAATGGATCCTGACTATGATACATTCGTATTACGATACACTACTCAAACTCAAATGAAACTCGTATATATTTTTCAGCAAAGTTTAACTACGTACAATATAATGAATTAAATATCTAAATGATTTAAGCTGATGGGCACATGGAAAAAACTCTAAGTGAGCTATCGAGCCATGTGTCCAATTGGCGTGTATTATATTTCATATTTACATTTTAAGTCTGAATCAGTAAAAGCAAGAAATATCAGCAATAATAATAGTATAATAAAATCATAATAAAAGTGAAAAGAAAACAAAATGAAAAATCACATTCTTATAAACCCAAGATCGAATGGCTACTCAAATTTGAAAGTACTTCTTTAGGAATTGTTTGCAAGGAATATCTTCATGTTTCTAATAAACAACTTTTGCCATTCAGCTTTTTGATTCTAATGGGAGAGGGTTCCAAATTATAATGCCGTTGTATGTTAAAAAAATTTTTTAAATTGGTAGATACTATGGGAAGAGAAAAACCTTAAGATGAAGATTGCCTTGTATTATGCTTGTGCAAGCTTTTGTTTTTACAAATTCATGTTCAAGAGGAAACTTATCAGCATTTCGATTAACTTGAAACATTACTTTAGCTGTCTCAAACATTTAAAGCTTTTCAAAATTGAATATTTTTAATCGGTTGAAAATAGGTTCAATGTGTGCCGTACAGTGTGCAAAGTCTGCCACTCTTATTGCTTTCCGTAAGTTACGTTTTAGAGGTTCCAGAGTAGATTTATTAGCACAGCCCCAGTTTAATAAACCATTAAGTATATGAGATTAAATAAATGATGAGCATAAAATCTTTAGCGTTTGTTTTGGAACCAAGTGTCTTAATTTATAAAGTATCCCAATTCCTTTTGATAATTTTATGTTGATTTGTTTAACGTGGAGCTTCCAATTTAGTTTTTCATCAATTACTGCACCAAGATATTTAGTTTAATTTTCTTGCTTGAGATTGGTGTAAGTAATTTCTAATTTCATATTTCTGTAGGGTTTACGAGAGTATATTAAAAGAAAGTTTGACCTAGAAACATTTAAGGATAGTTTATTGGCCAGTAACTATGCAGAGACTTTAGTTAGCTTAGAATTAATAAGTTTGTTCTAAAACAATAATACACTTGTTAGCATATAGAATACTTGTATCATCAACAAATAGTCGGAACTGAAGAATCTCGGACGATTTATAAATTTAATTTATATAGATCATTTTCATTATTACCATTAATACTAACCGTTTGAGTTCTTTTATGTAAGTATGACTTAAACCAAGAGTATGCGATGCCTCTAAAACCATAGTGTTCAAGCTTATCTAACAAGATACCATGCTTAACTGTGTCGAATGGTTTTGAAAAACCAAGAAATACAGAACAAGAAAATACTTTTTTCTCAATATTAGTTATCAGTTACGACTGTGAAGCTAGAATCGCTAGGGAAGTAAATCTGCTTTCTAGAAATTCATACTGATGTTGGAAAATGATTTTTTTGCTTACAAATTTGATTATACGAATATTCATTAGTTTTTCAAGTATTTTACTGAAGACTTGAGATGGGTCGATAATTCCCTATTTCTGACTTCGATTTGCTTTTGTGAATGGGAGTAACTTTTGCTAATTTTAGTTTGTCTGGAAAAACTCCTAGAGAAAAAAATGAATTAGCAATGATAGCAGATGACTTAGAAATAGTCATACGGAGCATTTAAATAAGTTTTGGAGGGATATCATAAGAATCACATGATTTGCTTTCATCTAGACTTGCAATGATGTCATTTACTTCCTCAGGGGTTACAGGATCAAGAAAGACGCTATTTGGATTTGGATTTGTTAAATATTCCTTCAAGTTTTTTGTTGAGGTCCTAAGTTTATCTATTAACTTTTGTACTACAGCTGTAAAATACTGATTGAAAGAGTCAGCAACATTTTTTTATCTGATATAATCTTACCATTTATGTTCAAAATCATTCCTTCATTACCATTATTTGCATGTGCACTTATGATATCTTTCACTGCAGACCAGAGTTTTTGAGAATTTTTTTGAAATTTTTCAAAATATAAAGCATAATAGTCATTTATACATTTTCGTATAAGATGATTTAATAAATCTCTGTAATATTTCTATTTTTTGAACCAAGTGGAATTTTTTGATTTTAAATATCTTCTGTAGCATTGACTTTTAACTGAGATGCATTTTAAGACTCCTTTTGTAATCCATAGGTTGAGTCTTTGTTTATGCACTTTACGTATTTTACAGGAGCATGATTTTGCATACTACTCATTAGATTATGAAATGTGTTATATTGCTCACCTGCCCCTTCAATAAGGTTTAATTTCTCACCTAAATTTGAATTCTTTCATGTAGATATTACTCTACTCTGAAATTACTATGATCGCGATAAAGGCCTCGGTTTTTTCTTGTGATTTCAGATTGATACTTTTGCAAATAATAAAATTTGGTAAATAATCAGAGATTTTTGCCATTAAATTACCACTTAACGTTTCATGTTCGATTGAGTTTAGAAATATATTTTCAATTAACGATGGCTAATTGTTGAGAATAATTGTATTTGGCTGAAGTATATGTGGTTGGAAAAAATTTGAAAGCATAGGTTTTATAAAGTTTTCTGTGTATTCATCTAAATCAATGTTTAAAAGATTAATATTAAAATCTCCAGTAATTAAAACTGCCTTTTTCTCCTTTCGAAGCTTATTGGATATTGGGTCTGTTAAGCATTCTAGGAATTCTGTGTGGTTTCTTTTTTTGGATGGCATTATATCACAGCAATCAGTAAATTCATATCTTTCTGAGATTTAATTTCAATCCAATTTGCTTCCAACTCGCTCTTGTTATCGGAGTGGGAAATATTCAAGTCTTCTCAGGGATGAAAACATATTTCATCAGATAATAAAAAACCACAGCCACATTTCATGCCTTTACCAGATGTTACAGTGCATTTTTGATAGCCAGATAGGGTTAAATTTTCAGTACTTGATTCATTATTTCTGGTTATCCATGTTTCAGAAAGAGCAATAATATCAAGTTTATGTTCTAGTGATGCTGAAAATATTTCTAAATTTTCAAGGTTTTTATTTAAAGAGCATATATTTGTGTGCATAAGGCTAAAGAATGATGCTTTTTCAGTATTTATTTTCCAACTTAGTTTAAGGAATTCATGAGTTGTATAATATTTAAAATTAGTATTTATGTTGAAATTTTGATAAGATTTTGATTACTACTGTGAATACCAAAAGTTCTTTCAACATATCAACAAAGGTGCATTGCTTGTGTTCCATCGTACTGCAAAAACAGGCCTACAACTGAGAAGTAAATATACGAGCCTTACCACAGCCTACGGAAGACATCAGATTGAAGATATTTCTCATTGAAAAAAGTCATAGAATATTACAAAAACAGCCTAAAAGTTGCATGTAGAGTGGAAACAATCAAAGCTAATGTAGAAAAAATTTTACATATTTCATTGTTTCTTTCTGTAATAAAATATAGTAGTACATTAAAGGTTATGAGTAAAAGGGACTCACAATCATATTAAACAATTTATCGAGCCAATTTACTTTCAGGTCTGCATCTGTGAAGAAATCAAAAAAATAAGAAAAAGAAAAATCGAAGGCGTACTGAAGGAAAAACGTTTGTTATTTCACTGGCTTTGATTGGCATTTCCATTACTATAGAAATATGGTATATTCAGTAAAATCTCTATAAATGGTCACTAACTAGTGAGTTAGATTCAATTCTAATTCAGCAATGCATATTCAAATGGCTAAGGAGAAATAATTAGCATCTCTGGTGTTGACCCGAGTCCTAATTAATCCCATCAATACCACTGCGTTGGTGTTTAGGTCTTTTCTATGTGGAAACGATAGATACACGGCAGAAAAGGTAGGAAAAAACGGAAACAACCTGCTTTTTGGTCTGAGCACAGCATGCTTACCTGGCCAGCAATCCGGCTGTAGAGCAGATTTCAAAATGGCAAAACATCGACGAGACAAGGTGTCGCCTGCAGAGGCGCCACTGGATGACGCTTCATTTACCTAAATACAAAGGAGATCGTCAGATACTCAAAATTAGTGAAACTCTGATCAATAAGTAGGAGAAAAGGAAAATATTCAGTAAGAAATGGGCTATAAAGGTTGATGGAAGCAACCAGGTAGTGTGGACTTGTACAGTATGAGAGAAACTGCTGCAAATCGAGTGGCTGGAGAGGAGAAAAGGGCTAAGCCAAAGAGGCGAATCATGAAAGTAAAGACTAAAAACTTAGTCGGTACAAAAAGACCATTGATAAACATTAGGAATAAATAAGTACGATGTGTTGTGGGTCAAAGTTAAAAGAAAAGACAATTTTTATAGAATAATGGTCAGCTAGCATGGAAAAGAAAGGGTATGAAGGAAACAAAAACTGATAAGAACTGAAAGCAACTAAAAGCAATAAAAAAGGAGAAGTAGAAAATATACCTGGCTAGCAATACGAAACAAGAAATTGCAGACGGTATCAAAATGATTTTTTTCCACTCTTCCAGAAATAGTATATTTATCCTTTTCAGAGGATGATGACTGTCGTGACATCTGAAATAAATAAATGATTAAGAGTACAGAAAAGAAAAAGCTTCTAAAAAATTTGGATGACCTTTTAATCACAAGACATGATAGTAATACGTTTGATAGTAAACCAGGAAAAGATAGATATTATAAGCTCTAAAAATATTTTTTGCCAAAAAATAAGATGGTTCTTCTGACAATGAAATGAATAAGCAAATCCAAGCCAAAA
>WIPJ01000511.1:129903-140327 GCA_018155075.1 Cassiopea andromeda
TTTGCATTGAATTCACCATGTGTGGTATAAGATCCTTTCGTACATGATAATATACCTCATAGTGTCGCACAACAAGATGGCTGCGTGAAAATAAGATAACAATGGGTTTAGTGAAAATCGTGTTCAATGTACTAATACAATTTACGTTCTTGTTGGAAATGGGTAAACATTTATATGCATCCAAAATTATTGTTAAAAACTAAACTTTGCACAATTTTTTCAACCTTGATCTATTTAATTGTTCATATTTTTCACTATTTGTAGAGTCTATATTAGTGACGAATACTTCTCTAAATTTTATCAAACGACAATCTCGATAATTTAAAAATAGACTGAAATTCGTCAGGAATATGATAGCATAAACTAACACTTACAGCATATGGACCAACTGACCAATTGTATGCCCTTCTTCCACGATTATTTTCTTTGTCCAATGGGCAAGCATTTGCTAATAAAAACAGAGAACAAATATTGAATCTGACAAGAAATTAACGACTACTTGAACACACTAAATATAACGAAAAACTCAACATCATTAAAAGTAACGAGGTTAGAAATGGTGTGCTAATAATTGCATAAACAGCATAGAGTAAGGATGTGGTTCATTTACGTTGATTTCATTCAATTAAAGATTTATAAAAATCTCATACATTTTGCATTACAAGTCCAAAGAGTCAGCAACTAGCAATTGTTAACAATTGTTAACATAAAAGTATTTCATCCTTCACCTTTTGCTTGCTTCATTTGTGAAAAAATTGGCAACACTACTAAATAAGTCTGAACACAAATGTAAAGGGTATTGATGCAAGGTATCATTCTCCACTAAGGCACTTACGTTTCCATCTTCCATCCTATGAGGCATAACTGGAGTCAAAATATCCAAAGCCTGACGCACAATGGCACGAACTTCGTGCGCATGCGCCTTTAGAAGACCATGGAATACCTGCCAAAAATGAGTTTGTTGGTAAGAAGCTTTCCGCAATTCAATTCAATACTAAGCAAGAAAGCACTACCCATCAGTCACTTCTACCTAATAAAGTTTCGAGAATCTTCAGTAAGGTAAAGTGATTGGAAAAATTCGGCGACAAAGCTCACCTGCAGGACAAATTTTTTGTGAATTGCAAACTTCGAAATGATTTGAGCTTGAAGATAATGTCCATGATATTTTGTAGCTGGATCCTGAAATACACAACATCAAATTAAATATTTCTTGACACAATGGGCTAATCCCGAAGGCCTAGTATCGCCATTGCATTAGTGATGATATGATTGTGACGATAGTGGCGAAACAAATATGTCCTTTGATAACATGCTGAAAAGTCAATACCATAATCTAGAACTTCCATATCATTTTCCAGTAGCTTCAGTGCTACACCAATCATTTGAGCAACTTCTGAATTCCGGGATAATCATCCTGGAAAGCACGATTCTGCATATAATGCCAGTAAAGGGTCAAATTATGAAATAATGATTACTTACGACACACTGTTTTGGAAGAAGACATGGCCAGGCGTATTGATACAAACGCCTTAGTTTGTTTCCCTGTTTTCTAGAGATGAAGAATTGAGGAAACTTGTGAATGAAAAGTATACAAAATGGTGAATATTTTGTGATACATTCTATTCATCCTTATCGTCAAAAAAGTAACGAGACGTAATAACTTGACAATGAAAACAGCTGATCAAACCACTTCCTTGGTCTTGCAATGGCTCCAATTAAACAAACTACAAACTTGCATATGCCTAACAACATCTTGCGTTCAGGGGTAAGACTTGGATTTCAACGCGTTCTCTATACTCTAATTAGGACTTTGGATAGGAAACATATTTTTCAAAGAATGTGAAGAAGCTACATAGAAAACACATCACATATCAAGGTGATGAAAGACAATTATGAAAATATTATCACTAAACGTACTTATTTGAAGCATCGTGAATGTGCGGAGCAGCATATTCAACAAGCAAGGCCGAGAATTGCAGCAAAAGTATTCTGACAGAATCCTGAAAGAAAACACACCACTCTGCATGAACGAAAGAGCGGCCAACTAAAATGAAGAACTCGGCTCTATAAGTGTGTACGAAAAAATTTTCTCTAGAATTGTCAATACCAAAATATATTCCTTGCTGGAGAAGGGAACAGGATGCAACAAAAGTTTTCAACAAGGTTGTTGACTGACAGAATTTTGATGAGCCTGACAGATGGAAAAGTTTGCTAGCCTTTTTACAGGTAAGAAACGTTTTCACTTATTTACAATATAATTAATCTGGTAGGATAAAAATGGCAACAATTTTGTGACTATTTTATGAGGCGACATCATTCTGATTGTAGAGGCACAAAATAGCGAGACTTCGTTTTGAGTAAGTGCAATAGTCTTCATCAGTGAAATGGAAGACAAAAAGTTAAAGTTAAGGCCTAAATCAAAACTTCTGTAAATTAATTGCCTACAATTTTTCAGATTTCCTCTATAGTAAAACCATCATGTTGGGGCTTCAAAAAGAACAAACCTACAAGTACTCACAGATGTAGCAAAAGGGCTCTGAGGATCGATGACTTTGTTGATAAATACACCTATGACGTTGTCCGTACTATCTTGATCTGGATTAGGTGGACCACCAATTAACTAAAACGAAAGAAAGGAACGTAAGACATGATGGATTTTGATCTGAGGAGGAAACAGGAACTCATTTCATCCAAACATACATTAAAATGATGCGGCTCAATAGGAAAAGAGATGGTAAGCTCAAATCATGACAACGTAAGAAACACTCTTCCTGCTACCACCTACCACTTTCCACTTTCCACTTTTCATTTTCTTCTTTCATTTGAAAAAAACCATTTTCTAAAACAGTCAGCATTTCGAATGCTTCATTCGAACAAAACACTACATTTTTCAAGATTGTTTCAACTATTGTGCGATTTCTGCTTTAAATAAATTCACTGGACAAAGCGCTATCAATCGTGCCAAAATATTCATTCTTAATGTTGCATGGAGGGAAGACACTAAGCTGAGGAAAAAATAATAAATGAAACTACTGCAAGGACCTGATTAACTTGGCCTTCTTCAAAGCTTGCTTTAAACATTGGAATGATGACGTGCTGCAAAATCTAAAACAAGAAATTACTTAAATGGTCCTGGTAGAAACTTAAAGTGGTGTAGGATGAAAATTAAGGTGGTGTAGGATAAAAATTAAGGTGGAATAGGATGAAAATTAAGGTGGTGTAGGATAAAAATTAAGGTGGTGGAGGTTGAAAATTAAGGTGGTGTAGGATGAAAATTAAGGTGGTGTAGGATGAAAATTAAGGTGGTGGAGGTTGAAAATTAAGGTGGTGTAGGATGAAAGCTTATGAAAAGAAAAATTCAATTCAATAGGACTTAGCCAACGAGATATTGGGCTGAATTCACTAAAATAATTTCGAAATGTAACCCAAGTGGCTTTGATCCAATTCTTTGATCCACAAAAAATCTAGCAAATTTACGCAGAATCTGTACATTCTCTCACGCAGTTGACAAAACTCCTGCATAGATTTCAGAAATCTAAAGCTTCAAACAACAGGCTAAGCCAAGATGGATACAACAGTTGCCTATGAACAGAATTGAATGTTATTTTGAAGTAGACTGACTTCGAAACAGAGCTCTCACGTGACTTAAAGATAAAGAACGCACTTACCATAGCCTTCAACTCTTGTGCATAACTGTGGTCAAGGAAACAGTCAGCAAATTTAAAAAACACACTGCGTTTTTGCTCGATTGTGTACTCCTGCAAGAATTTAGAACTCGTAACTTTAGTCAGTAACACTCAACTGTTTCCATCAATTACTTCAATATATTGTTCACACTTTAAAGGAAAAACTTCAATATTTAGGAAATGTATAAGGCTTTTAATTAATCAATAATAATATGGTATAGTAACCATACCTTTGTTATAGTTTCCAGAAACTTGTTTAGAAAGTGAAAGTCTGGGATCGTCCTAATCGTGAAAATTCGCAGGATTTGAAAGAGTAAATCTACTTCATTTGGTCTATGTCTGTGAAAAGAATTTAAACTAATTATGACCAATCTAAAAATGAAAAGTGAGCAATAAAACAAAAGAAGGATTATATAATAACTTCGCATTCTCATTAAAAAAAATTAATATATGCTACTCAAAAAATGTTTAATAGGACAAGAGTAAATGGCATCATGAACAAATGTGTTATATAAAAAGTAGCGAGGAAAACACTTGTCATACAGTACAGGAATAAACGGTTGAGCCTGTAAGCCACATACTTTACATAAAATACAATTCTAAACAGAAGTGCTAAAAATATGAAAACTAACGAGGTAAAAACTAGAATGGAAACAAGAGAAATCAGCCATGAAAAGAGCGTACTTGACATAATTCAACAGGCATTTTGCCAGCAGCTTTGACTCCCTCCATCGACCAGATGTAACGGACGTGTCCTAGATTGATGGCAAGATTAGTCCAAACAAAAAAACTTTTTGATATATCAAATAAAATCAAAGTAAATCTCATTTCTAACGGTTTATTAAGACGTCCAAAGGCTGGGATCTGATCGATAATAGCCAAACAACTGTTGATAAGAAATACATAAACATCTAATTCATGTGAAACCCCTGCGACATCTTGCGATTCTGAAAAGAACACTGCAGACATGTCAAGCAAAGAACCCAAAACCATTATTGAGATATTGATTAACTGATAATCAGACGATAAAAAGCAAACTAGGAGCGTGATGTCTGAAACTTATAATCAAAACGATAATTCCTTGGTCTGATGCTATGCACTGATAATGAATGACCTAACCCAGAACTTAAACGTTCAAGAGCAAAACCACGTCGCATAACCTGAGGATCTGGCGTGGAAAAATAACTAACTGCACTGCTTCTCCTAATCTCTGAAATCCATCATTCACTTTGGCAATAAAAAACCAAGCATCATATCTTAATCCATGTTGCCATGAATTCAATACGACAGAAACTTACTAAAAGGTCATTTGAAGAATACAGCCAAAAACGATGTACCTTGTTTCAAATAATTAAGATCCGAGACAATTGTCCTCTAGCCGAACACTTTTCATCTTTATTACAGGATAATTTACAAAGAGTTGATTAGCTTACATTTTTCTTATCTTTCTCAAAATAAGCTTCATTTAGCCAAATTCTCTTCAGATGCCCAATCTATGAATGTTAAGAAGAAGATTTGCAGAAAAGCAAAAAAAATAGGAAGTTCCCTGCATAATTTGATTCATACCAATGAGGCGGTCATACACAGAATAGGTGAGTGCAACTACTCAATCTTTGATATGTTGGCAAATGGAGGACTGGATGTCACAACAGTGAAAGAATTTCAGCTCAACAAATCCTTCAGGCACAAAAATCGTGTAGCTTAAGAAGTACACAGATACGAAACATCAATGGTCTTGTCTGCCAACAGCAAAAATGCCAAACAGAAATACTTCTGATTGCAAATTCAATAAATAGACATCATGCAAAAACTCCGATAAAAACAAATAAGATAAATAAGGTTGATCTTCTAGTAAAGAAACTAACTTATATTCGTGGCATGCACTCTAAAGGCGCACCGATGATGAGGGCAACCATATTTTTAGATATCACATCGTGTAGAATAATAGATACGAAAAACATGCGTGAAGAAATATGAAGAAGGCAAGAAAATAACATTCTTACAAGGACTGGCTGTTGTGCCAACCAGCTTTCGTTGTGCTTAACCAGCGTCCTTCAGAAAGAAAGGAGAGATGCATAAATGAGACTGCTAGCATGGATATAGTCCTGATTTTACCATTTTCAAGGAGTTTATTATTCAGGTAATGAAAACAGAACTAAACGTAGTACAAATGAGAGTGCAAGAAACCCAAAGTAAAATACAGAGGAAATAAGGAAAAGCAGTAATAACAGTAATGCAAAAGAATTTCACCTGATTATAAGAATGCCTTGGAATTGTAACTCTTGCCTCTTCTTGCTGACAGAAGTTTGCTCATCTGAAGTCTGAAAAGAGCAAAAATAAAATAAATTGATGCAAAATACTACAGGCAAAATGCAACTAAAAGGGAATGGAAAATAAAGATCAAATCAAATTTTCTAATAAACAAATCTTGCAGCTCATTTTTAAAAGCTACCCATCAAGAATATAACCTCAACTCAAAATTTTAGATTTTGGGAAAAACCATTTTACCTGTGGCTGTGGAGTGTTTACGCTAAAGGTACTGTTAACCAACTTCAATGGATTTGTCTCCACCGCAGCTCTTAGTGGCTTCGCATCATCTCTGTTGAGCATGTACTAAAAAAAGGAAATATGCATCTTCAATACACTATCGATCTTTTAACGTTCTGCAGAGGATGTCAAAATATTATGGAATCACAAAGAGATTATTGAATCATAAATTCATAAGGCTCGGTCTCTTCAACAATTACTTAAAAATACAACGAATTACTTACAATAAAAAATCTGTTCATCAATGGATTTGCGATGTTTATCAAGAAGAAATCAGCAGTGTGGCTTGGATATCTCATGAGAAATTTGATCAACGGTTCCCTAAATGGGCTTCCAATCTAGAGAGAATTAGTATTAAAATATTATTTTCAATAGCATTGAATGTTTGAATTCTCAGTAAAGTCATCCAATCTGTTACAGCAGTTCTCAATAAATTTCAAGAGAAGAGCCGCGACGAGAAACATGTCAGAAAGAGTTCCTTTCTTCTTTATTTAATTCGACATTCAAGAGTTCATTAGTTCGACATACCAGAAGAACCGATGTTAACAAGACGTAGCCGATGTTAAGATATAGACATAACCGATGTTAAGACACAACCAAAAAGACTTTACCTATGAAATACAGGACGTTTCGAGACATCATGTCTCATCCTCAGCAAATATGAAGGTGACAAGAAGAAGTCCTAATACATGAGAATCTTCTTATTCTTAGAGATCGCCCCACGCTTAATGTTCAGGGCTCCTCGATTCCCCTTTGTCTATTTTAGTTCCCTAAGGTTCTTAGTCATGTATTCTTTACTTATTTTAATATTAGCCTGTTTACCATAGTTCTTTTGTTTTGATTGTTCATCCTTTCCTTATTTAGGCATTATGAATGTTTTCGCTGTTTGGTGGTTTATTTCCTTAAATAGGCATTTACTGTATATTCCCCCATTTATGGTCTCCCCGTGAGTCTACTTTCCTTAATTTCCCACTTGTTTTTCCCATTTGTTGTTTTCCCCAATTTTATCTATGAAACTTCTCATTGCCACGTTCATATTAGCTGAGGAGGAGACATAATGTCTCGAAACGTCCTGCATTTCATAGGTAAAGTCTTTTTGGTTATATCTTAACATCGGCTACGTCTTAATAACATTGGTTCTTCTGGTATGTCGAACTAATGAACTCTGGAATGTCGAATTAAATAAAGAAGAAAGGGACTCTTTCTGACATGTTTCTCGTCGTGGCTCTTCTTTTGAAGTTTATAATTCAGCTGCGGTTTCCAAGAAGTGTTTCAATTCTCAGTAAGCTCTCCGTTAAAAAGTCTATCGGTAATCTGGAATGAAGTATTTAAGTCTTACCTTATTACACGAAACTAAAGCGACACATTAATTACCGCGCTTTTGTCTTCATCAACGTTAATTTATTTAGCGCTAATTTTTGTACCGTGACAATTATCAAAATTTTAATACCACGACAATTATCCAAAGACAATCCCGATAACGTGGCTTTAATGTGGACTTGATAAAAAACATAAAAGATACGAAAATTATCAGCATTATACAAGTATAGGATTTCTTGAGAACCAAAATAATATATTTAATTTGACTAATGTTCTTCGTCCACATCACTTGTCTACACATCAAAAAGTTAGTTCTTTGTAAATCTGTTTATTTTCCATTCTGATACATAGAGAAATCCATGAGGTAAACTTGATATGACGCAATTCCATCCGCGTTAATTAGTGTCCATGAAACGTTGTTTTTTAGCCAATTCGTGCTAATTTTGGTCCGCGTTAATTTCCTGCGTGCTATTTGCTGCATCGCTTTGATTTCGTGTAATAGCAAAATAAATGTAAGAAAAATCGAGATACTAGCAAGTAGTACCGCCACGTTTGTGTTCAAACTTTGCTATTTTATGATACACTGGCAATAAGCAGTTGCTTTTCACCCAAAAAGTCTTCAAAACACGGCAGCGATTTTTGCTATTAGGTTGATCCAGAAGAAAATCTTATGCTTAAACAGGTGAACATACCTCAAGGACCAGGGCTAGCTCTGTTTTGACAGTCAATTGCACAAGTGGATCAATAAGTTTCGAAGAGGCTGCGGGAACTAACTGGAACATGTTCATAATTGCTGCACATATTTTTATCTCCTAAATGATAGAAGTTCAGAAAATCAAAATCAAACTATAAGAATTCTTCTGATATGAAATAGTGAGTTTGTTCTCAAATCAAAGGGAAATAGAACGCAATCAACCAGTAGCAAATTCACTTGATGAATGAAAACAATTGGTTCAACATAACAGATGGGCATAGCTCATACCTCACTACTTCGCAAAGCTGGCTTTATCTGCTGCTGATTCTGCGTGTTTGCTGCAGCAGTAGCAGCCTCTGTCCAACGTTTCAGATGAACCTATTTAGGGAGGAATCCTTCAGTGCTACCGATTAGGAGAGGGAGCATCAATAAAAACAAGCACACAAAAACTATCCTACAAAAGAATCCCCAAACACAGGTCAACAAACACATACAAACAAACACAACTTTTCTCTCTAGTAAATGGGCAGGGGCGTGGCCGTTGGGGGTGTGCGGAGGGGTGCTACACCCCCCAACATTTCGTTTTTCGGCAAATTTGCAGTACGTCAACAGCGCTAGTCGACGTTGTTTAACTAATGAAACGCTAGGAAAGTCTTCTTTGTCGGCAAATTTGAGTAGAGAGAAGTGTTCTTTGTTGGTAAATTGAGCTTACCACATCTCCAACAATTTGCCTTAGCTATACTCCTGCAAATGGATACTAAAAGCACAAAGAATTCCCTTCTTGAAACAGGATATTGAACCAGAGGCGTATATTGAACCATCTGGCACACATAATATGAATCTGGAGATTTCATACACATTTAAGTCAATTGAAGATAAAATAACTTTCCGTTCAGAATATGTCAAAATTTGCTTTGGAAGTAGCAAAGAGGCAAAGCGAGAGGCTTTCTACAATACGTCAGAAAGATAATTGGACTATTTTTCTATGAAAAATTAACCTTGAATAACATAATCTCTGTGTTTGTGCAAATCAAAGATTTGAATGGTTGAAAGCCTTAACTTACCAACAATTGCTCACATAGCTTCTCATTAAAGAGGTCTGGAAACAATTCCATGAAACAAGTTAGTTTCTAGAAGGAACAATAAGAAGGAGCGAATCAGAACACAGCAGGTAGAGTCAATCCAATTGATTATAGGACAAAGAATCCAATAATCAATGCTCATACCCCAGAAAATTTTCCAACATCTTCTTAACTGTTGTCCATCTTTCAATAATAGTTTGAGAGTTTGCTGCATCTGTGCAGTTCCTGTCTGCTAAAATCAACATTCGCATGCAAAAGAGGCTAGGATATCCAATAAACACATGCGACTATTGTGTGTTGGAATTATGCAATAACTAGTATATTACCTGCAAAACATTCATATTGAGGCTTCGGAAGTCTCCAAGGAGCAACAGAAGCGGCCTGATATTCACACGAACGTGATCTTTTACGCTGTCCAGCGCGCCACCGTTTATAAACTGAAAGAGAGACAAAAACAGAAATCATGATGTACATTTGAAACAGAAAAGAGAAAAGAGAAAAGAGTTGAGTGGAGAGAAAAGAGTGGAAAGGAGACAATCGAAAATCATAGGAATGGCTTTTGAAGAAAAATTTTGTCAGCAATGGCTAAGGAGAATACCAAATCAAAACGTCAGAAGAAAACATTCCTATATCTAGTTCCTAAGCAATCTATTAACCTAGTTCGTTAATTCAGAATTAAGCACAAAAATGCAAAACAAGACCTAAACAACCAGGATAGGTATTTTCTGGACAGTAATTAAAACATACCTTTCTCATGTTCTCCTTTCCGGCTTCCATTACTTCTGGGACAGTAGAGTTGATTGCCTTTAAGATAGAGAAAAGTGGAAGCAACTGGAGACAATCTCTCTAATCAATAAGTCTACTATGTTTTTTAAGTATACTATAAAGTCATGATGCTCTTTTGCAATGGTAATGTTCTAATGACCCTGCGCTGGCTGCTATGCAGGAAAATTTAGTGAGATAATACTGCTCTAAATGTTAATCTTTTGTGGATTTTTCAGAGTGAAGTAGGCGTAGATACAGTCTAAATTTACAAACCAACGAAACTAACAGAAGATTCGATTCATAAAATCTGCAAGACAATACCTTAACAAG
>WIPJ01000513.1:16104-27422 GCA_018155075.1 Cassiopea andromeda
CCCCCCCTCCTGAGAAAATTACCCATTCAGTAGAGCCAGCTTCGTAACAGGTAGTAAAAAAGTCAAATATTCCTACAGACATAAATGGATTTCTTATGCTACCTACTCCACTTCATCAAATATACCTTGCAGCATTGGGAGAGAGAAAAACAAATTATTGGGTTTTTTAAAACAATGTTCAAAGGAACTTGTCACTTTGATAAGTTGAGTTTCAAACTTGTTATAGAAATTGCAATAATTTTTGTTCTCCAAATGCAACATTATCTAGTTGATAAAGTGGAGTACAAAATACCAGACCAGTGCTAGTCTTTCTAAAATATCATGAGAATTAACATAGTATTCAACTACATCACATCCATTTCCAACTAATCCAAAATCTAACCACAGCTATGAATTTCCCAGTCATATGAATCCCTTCTGCCTAACAGAATTAAACAGATATATGGGGACCTAATAAGTATTTCAAGTATATCAATCTATTACCTCCAACAGGTCAAACATCAACACCAATATTTGCTGAAACAAAAGAGCATGTTGATAACAAGAAAATATATCATGTATGCATATGAGTAAATGCATAATAGTCATAAAAAATTTAAACTTTTTCTTGTGCAAATTAGGCAATACATTACTTCTTAGAGAAGATAGCATACACTCTGATCAGAAAACACAATGCTTAAAAATGCATCCAAAATGTAATAATGCTTTGCTTCACCTTTAAATATGGCTTCAACTGCTCATTAGTTGGTATTCGGTGGATCATCTCCAAAAGAAGTTTCCGAAACTCCTGAGATCCAAAGTGGAGTCAATGACTACTACCATACATTGGTAAAATATAGACATGAATGTGTTCATAAAGAATTATTCCCTATGTAATGTTAAATTAAATCAGTGAAGTCTTCCAATCAATTGAACTGAGGGTGATAAAATTATATACTTAGAGATAGTAAATATGAAATGCAATAAACAAGCAGAAGAATAAATAGGGTTGTAAAATGAAAAGAATAGCAAAAAAACATAAATGAAAAGCAACTTTTACCTGCTCAGTTGTTTCAGAAACAAATTGTGGTTCAACTGCAAATGTTTTAGGGAGAAAAACATATATTATTCATTTAAAACAGAAACTTAGCTACTATAATTCACCTTACAACTCATTAAGCAACAAAAAAGGATTAGATGCTCATATCTATTGCAAAAAGGAGGCATGTTCCCTTGCATTTTTATAAGTATGAGAATTGTCCGTTAAAGAGGACAATTACACTGAGCCATTGGGATGAGAGATAGGGTGATTAGTTCCTCTCCATTCTATCTGTCTAATGTTTCTATCAGTTTAATAAACACTGCTTGATGGACAGTGTGATTTAGCTAAGGTTCACTTCAAACTATCAACCTTATGCAAATTATTGTCAGTGAACAACACTATAACACTTGTAATCATGCAAAAATCATATACCATCACGTAAAGTTTGTAAAAACTTTGGGATCCCAAATTCCAGAAAAGCAGAATAATGTGGTGATGCAACAATGCTCTATGAATTAAAATATAAGACTCTTTAAATTGATTTAGTAAAGATGTAGTTTGGAATATCTATTCTCAATAATACAAATACTACAAAGTAATATCAGTTTTTCTATTATGGAAAACAAAGAATCTATTTTGCATGCAAAACTTCCTAAAATAATGAGAAACAATCAAACCAAGTGAAAGAAAGTAAAAATTTTAAGATGATAAAAGAAACACTGCACAATGAATAAGTTACCTCAAACCCTTCACTTATATCTTGGGCAGCTATAAGCCTTGTTTTTATTACTATAAAATTGAATAATTACTGACAATTAGTCAAGTAATAGTTTAAAAACACATGCAAACTAACACAAAAGAAAGACACATGCAACAGTGATAAAAATTGCAGATTAAATAGAACACTACTATGTGGCAAGTTTAAGAATGGCAATAGTGGTATAAAACTGATATAATCTTCAAATCTTTCTCAACAGTTTATATAGCAATGTCCTCCAATATATCATTCTGTTTTCCTTCATTACATATCACATCCACTTATGACAAGTACTGACTTACTTACACTGTGATTGGTCAGCTAGCATATTTGTATATTGATGGAATTTATTGAAAAGGTTTATACTTTCTTGTGTAGACATGGTTCCTTGTTTAGATGGCTGAAAAATAACACGCCATAAACATAAAAACATCAAAATCAAATAAGTGACATGTAAAGTTGCTTCTGAAGAGCATCAGCAAGTGCTTAAAACAACTTTACACTTTGAGGGTGAGGTTCGTTATGTCAGGTAAAAAACATTCATAGGCCCCCAAAAGTTCTAAGTTAAATTATTCCACTTTTAAATGAAACATTTAAGTAAACAATCATGTGAAACTGTTCACTTTTGCTTCATGAAACGCAGGTAAATGTAATGATCTTCAGGATTAATGAACGATATAAAATTCCATCATCTGCTGATATTTTGCAGGAAAAGCATTAAAACTAATAGTCAATATTTTGCCAACTCCCACCAATTTTTCGCTTGTTATATAAGTCTATTCTATACATGACCACACAGATTCTATATAAGTCTTAGTTGGCCTAAAGTAAATAGTTGAGAGAAGCGTGAGTATTAACAATTAATTTAATGTTTGCAAGGTTTAAATGACTTACTAAAAGTGCAAACAAAAATTTGACTACCGTTTTCCAGATCAGAAGGAATAGCAAACCGTGTCTTTCATATTCTGACTTCTCTAGCGAACACACTCCACTTCAGAAATGCTAATGTGAAAACCTCCTTCGCATCCGACAAACTAGCTCTATTAACCCTCAAACTTGAGGGTCAAAAGGGATGCGCTAAGGAGACTGAGCAATAGTTCGTTTATTGGGGAGAGGGCATGGGGACGTCACGCTCTCAGTATACTCGGAATTGTAAGGAAGTTTGTCAAAAGTCGGCTTTGCAACAAGAGCTTTGATCACTGTTTTTCCGTGACCTTTTTTAGTGATAGTAGTTGGTCAAATAGTCAAAACGCCCCCCCCCCAAACGGAATATGTCTCAACACATACTTGATAAAAATTTCTCCAATTTAAAAACCATACTCTTCGGTCCCGGATAAGCATCTCCCACCTATCATTTTTCGAAAATACTTCAATATAATCAATATCAAAATAATCAATATAAAAATCATCGGTAATTCTTGCACTAGGCTGAGTTGTGCACAGTTAGCTTAAAGTTCCAGTCCCACCCAGCGAATTCTTGATGTTACATGAAATATTCTATCTATTTTCACATCAATGAGCTATTGTCTATAACAGGGTTCATACCCAATTCGTGAATCAAAATTCCCCGAATATTCCCTGACATATAGCTAAAAACACCCATTGTCCCTGAACCCCATTTCACATATTTACAAAAATAGGCAAAGGTAATGGCACCTAATAAATAGGTAATCTACATATGCTTGCTACAGGACTATATAAATTGATAAAGTTTACATTTACTGACGGCAAATGGAACAACCATTATGCGAACAGCCATGCAATGAGTTAATGAAAATGATAGGTGGAGTAAAATAATTGTTTTCCTTGACTTGGATAAATAGTATAGAAATATCCCTGACTATTCCAGGTTTTCCCTGACCTTTTCTAAAAATGGCCTATTTTCCAGGTTATCCGGGTTCAGTATAAACCCTGTATAATCATTCGTCCATGATTCTATTTCACCATGATTGTAGAACGTAGATAATTCAATATGCCAACACTTCACAACAAAAGCAAAGAAAATAGTTTAATCAAAACATATATTTACATCATTTCCATTATCGACAAAAACAAGATATCATTGCTAAAAATGGAAGAATTTCTTGGATATAAGCGCAAGAAAACATTCATGTACAAAAATTATTCAGTATTAAATGTTTCTAGTTGAAGAAGAAAAGTAATGGTACAGATTTGAGAATACATAATCACTGGTTGAAGTGTAATGTATGAAAGAAATGCGTCATAGAAATCAGACCTCTTACTGATGGGCTACTGTAGACAAGTAATTATTAAATTAAATGAAAGGGCTATTACGAATATTATCCATAGGCAATTTGGAATAAGGGTCCCTAATATATAAAGGCCTTTATCTCTGCACTCCAAATAGTTGCATTGCACTTCTTCTTCTCCAATAAAGAAAGAACTTTGACTACTCAAGAATGGGCTCCAATGTAAAGCAAAGTAGGCAAATTTAAAGAACAATTTAGGAGTATACAGTAAGATAGCTACACATTGAAAATAATAAGCGCTGATTAATCTGTTATAGGTACGTTGCAAACCAACTTCCATTGAAAGGATGCTTTTAAAATTGTTCCATCGGAACATCAAATCTCTTCACATAATCCAACAAGTTCAACCACTAGCATTTTGCAAGAGATATAGGAGGAGGAGGAGCTTGAGATGAGAAATGTGATGCAATTTAAGCATTGGATACTTAATACAAAATCCATTCAACTTACATAAGAACATGATTAGACAAATGTATACTAGTAAATGATAAAAGCGATTGTATAGTCGATTTCACATCAAAGACGTTCCTAAACAACCGCGAGAATGCTTGGTTTTCCACTTAGATACTTTCTGGTCGCTTCATTTATGATATTGTCAATACTTTGCACTACTCTTGAAAAGAACAAAGGGCCTTCTGTAGTGCTGTCAATAATTGGTTGAAACATCTCTGTTCTGAATGAGAAAGTAGTATTTATACCCTCTGAGCATCAGACGAAAACACATAACAGAAATCATGGGCACAATAATGTAAGCACAACGAATGCAAGCAAAAACTGATTGAAAATAGATATGCCCTAAAGCAAAATCATTTCTAGCAATGATATAAATTTGAGCTCATCACAGCAGCCTTTTGCTGCCTGCTTAGTAGCTTCTCCTATGTATCAACACTCAAGATCAGGGACGTCTAAGCGTATTCTTGAGTGAGGGGCTGGGAACAAGTGGCATGGAATGGCAGTCTTTTAAAATTTTTTCTGGCACGCCTTTAGATTGCAAGAAAGCCTCCTTTTTCAGTATCAAGGGATATCTTCTCTTAGACAGGATAGTCTATTTATTGTATGACGTCTTACACTAACAAAATAATGGGGCTGCACACAGATGACCCAGCCCCTCCCTTTGTATGACCTATGTCACATATTCACCTCTGGTACCAGGACCAGTCCCTTCTCCATTGTAGTGCGATTTCAACAAGGGCTGGTCCTGTTGTCATGTAATGAATTTCTAATATACTGTACTGTGTTCGGGTCTCTAGGGGTCTCTAGCTGATTTGTTAAATGTAGTTAGCTGCCCTACTCAAGTAGTTACGTCCTTTGTTGTTTTCTTGATAAATACTAAGCGTCGCTTTTGTTATATGCTGACATCAGTTAGCGCATTTGTGAAATATGACTTTGTCATAAGGGTTAGTTGACTTGTTACGTAACACCTCTCGGGGGGAAGGGGGATCCCTTGACTTGCTCCGAAGCATTATGGAAAAATAGAGGATTGTACCGTTACGTAACACAAGAGAGTTTTCAGCTCAGCCATTTTCGGCAATGAACCAAGGCTTTTTTCCGTTTGAAGCAAGCGCTCCCTCTGGCAAACACACTCATGAGAGCTGTTTTGCAAACACGTGTATGTTTCTTTCACTAAACTGCTTAATCTTTCATTTACTATTTGTATATTAAGGGATCTTGGTGAAAACTGGTAGATCTAATGGCTGGAGAAGTTTTCACATATCCCTTCGTTTTGGACTTCCTGTACCCAATCTACCTCTATTTGATCTGAAAGCAAGCTGGAAGTGGACTTCACCCATTCATTATGAATGACAATGGAAAGGACATCATAAGTGGGGGAGGGGGTAGCTCGATTTTGTTACGTAACGGTAAGAGGGGTGTCAAGTCTTGTTTTACTAAGCGTTACAGAAGAGGGGAAGGGCCTTAAATTGGCAAAACTGGGGCTACGTTATGGGTGCTGATCCCTAATTGAATATCAACAGCATACTCCTATACGAGTTCCTCCTAAGAAAAGCGGAGGGGAGGGGGTAAAGCAAACGACAACGTAATGCAGGGGGAGGGGTCTGCCCAATGATTACGCTTGATTGCACGGAGGAGGGGGTTTAATACTCATGCAACTTCGCAGAGCATTTAGAAAACGCCCTTTTTGATATAGAGAGGGCACTACAAAAAAGAAAATTTTTGTTCATTTACTGAAAAGGGCAGGGTTTTGGACCTCCAGGACCCCCTTAGTTGCGCGCCTGAAAAAATTAGCTGAAAGCTCCCAAAGTAGAGATCATGAACTTTGCATCCCATCATTTACAATTTTCTTGCAATAAGAAATTTAAAACATGAAATTAACGACTGTTTCTTACCTGTCTATACTTGACAAGTGGTGGAAACTCACTTTTAGGCTGGGTATAGCTTCCTCTTCGCTAATACTGCATCTGATACGAAACTCTGTATACAAGATACCAAAGCCACTGAAGAACTCTGTTTCTAAACTGGTTTGAAAACAAATTTCTGCTATAAAAGCACGCCAAAGCAAAATTTTCAAATAGGAATAAATACAAGTAAGGCCATACCCTAGTTCAATCTCCATGCAGTGCTTCCCAGACATGTGAGCAAGATACTCCTGTCCCTCCCCCGAAAAAAAGTCTGATGGGTTCAGCTCATTTCGCATGAGAATTTCTTATTAACTTCCATTACTAATGTAAATTTATTCAAAACTTTAGTTGAGCATTAATTTTATGCGACAGTACAATGAATGGAAATAATTGTCATCTGGTAGATAGATAATTAACTGTTGCATTCCCAGAAGCCACAACCTTCACTCCTGGAAGTTTAATTCTATCATGAAGCAGCTGATGAAGATCAACTTACGTGTTATCATCTACGTATATCAGGTTTTTATTGATGTACACGGAATTCAAATCCTCAAAAAGATCTCTGTGTGCCATAATAATTTTCGAAACTTCCTCCAGAAGCTGCAAAATAAATCAAAACTCATCTACATAGTAAAAAAATTCCAAAGAAAAATATTAGGAATCTATTAAAAAGTAAAAATCGTTGAAATCGTTCAATCGAGATATGCACATATTCTACCAGGGAAATTTGCAAGAGCTTGAAATGGAATCCAAGCTGTTTAGTTTCGAGATATAAAAAGTAACTACTTTTCTATTCGTAGGTTCACACCTGCTGTATTAAATATTTGTATTCATGCATGCGTGTGCGTGCAGTGCGTGAGAGTGCGAGCGTGTGTGCATAACACATGTAATAAAATATTCAGAATAATTGCAAAACAAATGAATTAGAAAAGTAAATGATACGTAGTTGTATCTGTGTGTGTGTGGGGGGGGAGGGGGTTAGCTATGCAATCAACGTACTTCACTTACCTTTTTCAGAGACTTGGTCGTCTTGTATGCTTCCATCAATGAATCTGTTCGAATGTGTCGTAAAATACGAGATGCAACGTACTCACTTCTTTTATTGCATCCTTCTAAAAAGAAATCCTTGAGTCTTAAGCAATGCCCCACAAAAAAAGCCTAACAATGTTACCGCATTGATAGAAGGAAGGAAATGGATTAGACAACCGATAGTACTATTGTGACTTACTGGCAGAGGTGCCAAATTTGATCTGTGTGATATTCCTGTCCCACTTGAGAATATTATCTAAAGTAAAGATAAATTTCACTACAATCTCAGTATCAGCTCATACTCTGAGTAAGTAGATAGTAATTTTGCTAGCAAATTAAAAGTCTTCAGCAAATAATTGATGCTAATATATATTTAACTACATTCGCCTGTTGATTGTCTTTATTAGTTTTGGGTTAACGAATGATAAAAAAGTTCAAATATGAGATATACTGCAAAACAGCACTTTCAAAACTAGATTTCGTCCATCTGTAGATTGTTTAGGAGAAAATGATGTTGGCCAGCAAAAAGGTCATCGTATTGAAGGACGGAAAAAAGCAAAGTGAATGAGGTAGAAGAAATAAACTATTGTAGCATTAGCTGTACTTCTGATTATGAATGACATGTGCAGTAAATATCACTCACAAACATCTAACGAATTTACATCCATTTCTTCAAATTCAACAGTGAGATGGAAGCTAAACAACTTAAATTCAAAATGGCTTCTTGACCACGTGGAAAGATACCAAGGTAATAACCTGAGAAACATGAAAAGAGCAAGACTAGCAATCAATCAATCTAAGGTAAAACAACAAATCAGAAAAAAGAATCAGCCATCAATCGATTCAGCATTATTCAAAGTAACTCAGTGGAGCAGGTAAAAGTAAGCAACTAAATTATTGAATAAATCAGGTAATGGAAAAACGTATATGCAGTCAATTAAATTCGTTGTCATTGATTAACGATTCAGCTAATGATCTCTATGCCAAAGATGATACTTTCCATTCAAAATCATAAATAATCAATCTATCAAGCAAATATGCACATATAAATAATTACTGTTTTTGGGCATGATTAGCAATCATCCGAACTTCCTCATCCTGCTCCTCCTTCTGTAGATAAAAAATGTAAAAATCGACATCACCATAGGAGTGAATTCAATTGCAGAGCCATGGGTATTTCAAATTCTTGGGCAAATCATTGGTTTTAGATTTAACATAAAGATGGTCTTATAAATCTCTACCAATCAACAACACAAAAAGTCTGTCACGTGACCAATTTTATCACCCTACGCCCTTTACATTATTTTCTATTTATGATCTATTATTAAATCTAATTTCAGTATTAAAATTACCTTCTTAAAATTATCTTTTTCATCTACAACTTTTCTGCTTGACGTAGCTTCATCTTCCCTTTTCGTTTCCACTTTGTGATCACTAAATATCAAGATATATCTTTAAAAATGCCATGACTATACGAAAGTAATATGTAATTTCAAAAATGCGATTAACCGTTAGATAATTATTTTATCAAAACAACATCGGCTATAATTTGGGCAAATGTCTGCCTCTCAGGCATTTCTTTTACACATGGCTGGCTAACATACCGCATATAACAGGTGGGAACTCACATTTTGCCAAATAATTCCACGAGTTTATAGGCGTTCAAGGTATGGTAGAACAAAAGAGCATTGAAAAAGATACAATTTCGTTTTTTACACAAGAACTGTAAAACAACTGTCAAGGTTTAACAAAAGGATTATGCTATACTGTGACTGGAAAAATCTTTCTTGAAAGTAACACAAAGTAGATCAACTACAATCAGCCTTACTGGAAATTCATGACTTCAATATTGTAACCGTTTGAGGAAAATTCATTCGTATGCAAACGATAACGACAAATTGATTTTCTTTGAAAACTTTCCAAAGTCATGTGACTAGTCTTTGCAAAGAAATTGAAACCAGGTTCATAACTCTATAATATCGACCTTAGTTTAGCTACAATGTCATGTAGCCAAAAGTAGTAGTTCAAATTGAGTGCTTTTTATAATTCATGAGCATGTTTGAGAGGGCCTAGATATGCAATACCCAAAGAGAACACTTTGTATACAAGTACAACTTCCTTTCCTAGACATCATCATCCAGATAGACCCTACGATCGAATTGCCTCAATGTTCCTTGAACTTGTTTGCATTTACAAAGCCAGTCAACAGTTAATTAGTGGTCACTTCTGACAATCATCATTGATAAACATCACTGAACATCTAATTAATATTGTGAGGCTGGAAGTCAAGACTTTAAAAGGTCTCCTGGGATGATGGATTATCTTTTTCTCTTTTAGTGTCCTAAAATACTCGATACCCCACAAGTTCCAGTTTGTCCAAGAGCTTTTCCATTTTCCAGGAGTATATTCCAGCAAGTTTATTGCATTTCAGAAGTTCACAGAAGTTTCCGGGTCTAGTGGCACCCTAAAATAGGTGACTTAGACGTGCAAACATGCGGCCATTTATAGAGTATATTTGTTAGGATATTGATTACTCTAATCCCAATGGGTGGCCATGTGCAAATGGCTTTGACAGACCGAGCATTTGCACAGTACCGCACACAGACTTATCCTCGGTCTACCCTCTGACTGGCCAAGTTTTTGGTAGGTCGAAGGCTCGGCCGGCCCCACGAAAACGCAATCTTAACGAAAATAGACGAGCAATAATCAATCTATTCATGATGTACTAACCTTCTTAACTCATTATTATTTACATTTTCAGAGCTCTCGAATGCTGAAAAAGAATTAAGAATGAGTTGCACAATTAATTAGAATAAAAATATCTTAAGTGAAAAACTTGGATTCAAGGGAGGCTCCAAATTACGTTAGCAGCAGACAACAGTTATTCGGAAGCAGCTATATCCAGGTTCAATGCAGTCCTGCTATTGATTCTACTGTTGGTTTAGTAAAAAAGGCAATCATACAGTTTCCTATAAACGGCTTATAGCCACCTTGAGGATCATACAGCAATGACATCCAACAGAATGACGTTAAATAGTGGATGGTTGTAGGTAGTGGTGAATTCTAAATATTTTAAGAGGGGGGCTCTAGGTGCAACCACGCCCAAACACGCGCCATGTAAACAGCAATTGGGGAAGGATAGAGTTTCTAAACACAGAATAAAGCCATTAAATTTTATAACCATTGTGCTAAAACACGGTGACTATTGGTTTTTGCTTATGATATTCACTGATTTTTCTCTGTTTCCACCGACAAAATCGGCAAAATTCTTTGACATTCTCTGTGGTTCAATGCAGATCTTAAAAAAGCTATCCAATCTTCCAAAGGAAAAATGCAGTCAGAAGAGTAAAGTCTACAAAATCTCATGATATTCTCCATCCCGAATTTGATCATCGGTGGTCAGTATGAAATAATTCGAAGGGACGAGTACTACCTTTTTGATTTTCCTTCAACCTCTGCTCCTTCTTCAACTTCCTCTCATGACTCATCCTATCACGTTCCTGCAAAATTTCCAACTTAACTTCAACCATATTCAGTGATCAGGAAGAAATATGAAGTAATAACATAAGAGGCCAAAGACAACTTGCAAAGACAAGGACAGTAAAATACAAAAATGATTACAAACACGAAATAGAACAATTAGCTATGATCAGCCAAAATTGAAAACAAATCTAATGTCTACCTTTCGCTCCTCCTTCGCTGCTACCAATATTTGATCCGCTGCAATCCTTTCCTTCTGCTTTTCGTTTAGGTCTGCAAATTTAAGATTATTCGCTTTCAACACTACAATCACAAATAAAATCATCTTTACCTAAGTTCACACAAATATTTATATATATATATATATATATATATATATATATATATATATATATACTTTTCTA
>WIPJ01000513.1:46252-71561 GCA_018155075.1 Cassiopea andromeda
GTATCGAATGAGAAATCACAAGCTCGTTGTAAAAAGGTTTTGGGTAGCATCTTCTAAACCTACTGGGCTCCAAAGCGATCCTTACGTAGAGTAGATATTTGCATTGTATCCCAATTATTTCATTCATCTTTCCTTTGCTCTGTCAAAATGTAAAGTTTTCAAACAACTTGGTATTTTTTAAAGATAACAATTTGGAAAAATTTTCAGAAAGCTTGTGATGATGATTTTTGCACTCAAAATTTACTTAAAGATAATGAACTGCTATTTGTTCAGCTTGTCTCATCATATTTTGAATGATGAGACAAACTGAACATTAGATACTAGAATAGATCATGGTTAATTATAAATAGATTTTGGCATGAAATAAGTGGACTTCTAGGGGAAGCGGAGAAGGTATCGGAATGCAGACAATACAAGACTAAAGGAGAGAGGGGGTCTAGAAATTCAACTTTTTGCCGGACGTCCTTATGAATGGCCCTTTGTGGACTTAGTACAGGCAATTGATCCCTAGTAAAATCAGCCTTGCTTGGTCTAATGAAATAGCAATGGAAGAAGCTGACTCTGGAACGTCTTGTATATAATCCTTTGGGATGCAAGTTATACATAGTTCATGGATAAAGTAACCTCTGACATGTGAAATATGATTGGGTAGTATTTTAATTGTCTTTGCGCAGTTAATCCTTTGGACATTTTAGACTTTAGGGAACTAATTCATAGGTTTTCTTTTCATATGTGTATGTTCCTGTAAATTTTCTACTAGCCTTTTATACATTTTTTCATTTAGATATGCCTTATACCTTTCATTCCGTGGCCCATGCTGGAAAGAGCATTTGCTTAGCTCTTTGCAGCATTGCAGATTTATTACATACCTACATTCCTTACTGAAGAATGACATTATTCTTTACTACAGCGAAGCTGGAGGCTTCCTATATGAAAGGCCAAGTCTGTTACTCAAAATAGAAGTTGCCTAAATGCTTAGACTTTTGTATGCTTGTATGAGGCTTTAGTTAGGCTGATGAAAACAAATCGAACGCTTATTTTCCAATTAGTTACTAGCTTAATTTCTTTGTTTCATCTTTCTTTTGTCTCATCTTTGTAACGCAAATGTTAAAGTTAAAACAGCAACGTTTGTCATTCTAGATGCAAGAAGTAAAAAAGAAACTCAGAAATCAAATTTGCACGGAACTATAGAATAATAATTATAATTATCATATTGAAAAGGCGATTGCTACTTTGAACTATTTTGCCATGACGTAAATAACTAATGTACCAATATTATGACCTTCAATAAGTCTAGTTTGTTTCAATAGCCTACTCTTCTTGTTAAAAATGAGCTTATTCTTCCCTAAAATATTTCTGTGCCTTTGTGATTCTCACATCTATTATATATCGTTGCATAGCTTTGCCCCCAAGTAGTGAAAATCACCACAAGAAGGAAGTTTGTATTGCTTGTCTCGATTTTTCCGTATACAACACGATATGTGAATCTAGTCTATTCAAGGCAGTGAGCTCCTCTTGTAACTTTTCTAAAACTTTTATATGAATATATTTATTACATACAATAATACACCTCTCATATAATGGTAGTGTACAATGGCTAGTTTGCACTATACATGAAAAATAACCAAAATAATCATGATAGATATGTAGCATAACGTGAAAGTAGAATAATAAGAGAAGGAACTAAATCTTCAAAAGTTCGGCGTTGTTCCATGGTTCTTTGGCAAAAGATGAATTATGTGGATCGAATGGTAGTAATGTTGAATGTTTTCATAATAATATTTTTCTGTATAAGTTTGTCATAATTCAGATTCTGGAGCAAAGATATAAAGGAATCATAAGTAGAGCACATAATACCAAGAGCACCCATTGAGAGATAAATAAAAGTGACTTTGTTACAAGTAGAAGACGGGTCCTTGATTGGTGTGTTGTACTCATTGGCTTTCCTTATACTACTTACCAACATTTTAGTCTCAAACCTAGTGTAAGTTCTAGAATCTAGAGTACTTTATTCCCCGTGAACAAAAGAAGGTCATGATGAAGGGAGTCGCCGGTAATCAAGCATGGAGAAGTGAGAGAAAACGAATCAGCATAGACTGTACATTGGTTAAGGAAATAAAAATGTAGTAGCAAGGTGGAGAAGGACAAATTTACAGCCCCAAGTGTATCTCCCTTCCTCGAGGTACTACTTACAGCTAGATATCACGTGCTATAATGGTAATAATAATAAGACTAATATTTATACAGAGTATACAGGGTATAACCCTCTCAATTGTTCGATGCTTCTCTGTCACATTGCACTTTTGAGACTAGAGAAATTGCAATACAAGAAGGAGAGAAATGAGCTTAAAGAAGTTATTTGAAAAAAATACGAAAATACATTTAATATAAGATGCATATCAAAAATTCGTTACAACGCAAATGTTGTACATCGCAAATTGAAGAACAAGTTTACATTTCAGTTCACTAGAAATCACTCAACGAGTAATCTAGTATCATTTACTTTATGTTGCATTATCAATGGAAATTTGTCATTGTTAATCCAGTCCCTCATCTTCCACGGACCCTATGTACCCACTGGATTGATCTGATTCAAACAATAAATGAAGGTTTCATAGTCCATTGCAAACCAAACCGCTGGGCAACAATATCTTTCTCACCTCAGAACATACTAGTAAATGCAGATAGCCTCGTTTTTCATTTACAGTGCATGTTGGTGCTGCACACTTGAAGCTTGGCAACAAATATATACAAGCCTAGGCCCGAATGATTACCTTGACAACAAGTAATTGCAGCGTTTCAAAACATGAGCTCCAAAATTTGCTAGATTTTTGGAAAAAATTTCTCCAGACTTTGACCGCGTCCGCTGTCATTACGATTCTCTCCGATTCAAGTGTGTTCCAAGGAGATTTTTGTTTCAGAAGCAAAGTGTTTGCAGACTTTTCACAAAAAGTCAGATGCAAAAGCAACTAATGAAAATAATTACACATGCCTTGATGCCCAGTCACTTTTGCATGTTTATCGAAAGTGTTCCCCTGCACTTCAATGTTGATAGAAGCATACTAACTTTCAATATAATACAAAATACGTTACATACTCGCAATAGTGTATGAAAACATGTGGATATCATTGAACTGCGTTGAAATTACAATCAATGTAGTCACCTAGCGTAAGTTTCTTGCTATGGTCAGTCATCATAAGGAAATTTGAACGCATACGGTACAGTGTTAGAATAATATGGCTTCAATATAATGCTACGCTTATAAAATTCTTGTCCAGGTGTACTGTCAGCGCTTTCCCTTCCCATTTCTGAATTCAGATATGAAGGGATTTCCTGTCGATCATATGCATTTTGTTCTGGTGACATCATTGCATCACTTGCTCCTTCGTAGCTTCCTCCACGCCCTTCAGAATACTGGCTGAAGGGTTGCTCCTCCCTCTGTGCTTCTGTATCCAGACTTTCGACTGAATTGAATTCAGGCCACTGCGATGAATGCTGACGACTGTATTCCGTCTGTTGTGGATAATTGCTCTGTGCTGGGCTTTCTAAACTCCCAACCTCTGATCCTCCCCCTTCTAGCCCTCCTTCTAAAGAATTTTCGTATCCTCCAGCAAGTCTATCGGTTAATTCTTTGGTGAGCTCAGTCTTCATGTTGCCATGAGAGAATTCAGCCGATTTCAGTTTTTCAATTGCTTTTAGGCCAGTTGCTTCCCATCCTTTCGCTTGATCCAATGCATCATGATCATAATCACTCAGCTGATCAGTAATCGCTTTCGATTCCGTTGGTGGCAATGGATTTTCTGGTGCAACACCCCCTTCATGTCAAAAGGATAAAGAAACTGATGTAGATGTGTACATAGTACATGGTCATGAGCAATATGTTGAAATGGAAGTGTACTTTACAGTGAGTTTAAAAGTATAAATAAAACAGGCAAAGTGTCCACTGAGTCAAAGTTGAAATTCCAGCCAAAGTTTCAGAAAAAGTGGCCTTTTCCAGCCTTTTGGGCAGAAAAACCACATTATTATCCAGCCATACCATGAATTTTTACATGAAATTCCAGCTATTGAAAATGCGATCCAACTATTGCCACAAAGTATTGAATGATCTTAATATTTCAAAAAAATTGGAATTTCCTATATGAATTCAATGTCTTACGGTAAACCAACCCCGGAGGGCAAGGATCTACCAACCACCCCTAACAAAACATATGGAAAACTTTCAATCCTGGGTCGACTTGGTGAAATAAGGCCTGTCCCACGTAACTTGAAGAATCTTCTCTTATTTAATCCATTTTCTCGATAAAATCCTTTTTCATCTAATTATGCCGCTAATTATTATTAAGCCCAAAATTAAATTCCAGCTTTTCCAGCCAAAGCAAGAGAACAATCTATGATTTTCCAGCTCTTTCAGCCAAATTTTGAAAAATAGCTCATGTTCCAGCTTTACCAGCATTTCCCGCTTTTCCAGCAAGAGTGGACGCCCTGTTAGGGTCATGGGCTTTGAAATTTAATGGAGCTATAAAATTCTCACCCGAAAGAATAATGAGAGTTGAGGAGCAGTTAAAGAAACTGTTATTTTGCTTTGCTAAAATGGCCTAAATGAAACTAGTCTAAGTAGCATAACTGGGGGAGGGAGCTACAGCTACCATGCCACCCTATCTCTTATGCCTATCTGTTCGGCATCAATGGCAGCTCTATTTTGGGGTTATCTATTTGAGTAAAGTAAATATTTATATGTACTTTATAACCAAACAAAAGTTTTGAAAATGCATGGCTTTAAGTGTTACATTAGAGCGTCATCTCCTGGATACAGTCTTTCACCGAGAGGAATACTGCCTATTTCACCCTATTACATACGATAAACTTAATTGCATCTCAAAATGGCCTTACGATCCAAATATCCATTGTATTTCCACCCAATAGCATAAAACAGCGGTCTTCCTATTTGCATCGGCTCATTTTGAAAGTGATTGCTAGCTTATTTAGAGTTTTACAGCTTATTTTCAACATTGAATTTGAACGGTTGCTTTATAGAACAGGATATGCTCCTCCTACGTGGTCAAAAAGCGAACCAGTAATACACGTGAAACAAAATAATTTATTCTAGTAATAGGCTTACATAAAACATAAAAACACTAGTATATCATAAAAAAGTAACTGATCATTTGCAGCTCACCCTTGTTTAATCTGTCAGTTAACTGATCAAGTATTCCTCCTACGTCTTGTGGGCCTGCTCTGCTGGATGATGCTAGGGGGGACAACTTTGGACTAGTAGGCTCATCAGCTTTGTCAAATGATACTTGTTCAGGGGGGCTTCCAGATGGATCAATTTTCATGACGGGTAGTCCGGTTTTCTCACTTCCAGTTTTGAGATCGGGCATTTTAGGAGAATCAGGGCCAACAGCAATTTCTGCATATGGATCAGGGGCTTTTGCTGCTTTTGCTGTTGTTGTTGCAGTGCTAGACTGCTTTGCATCTGCTGAAGATGACCCTGAAGATCTAGTGGACGAAGTCACATCTTGTGACGTTGTGTTGGACGCTGAGGAGGGTTTCAATCCTGCAGTTTGTTCGGAAGTGACCTTTGTTGCTTCTGGCGTGCTGTCGGCTGCTTTTGATGCTTCTGTTGCGGTGTTTGATGCTGTTGAATCCTTACTGGATAATGTTGAATCCTTATTAGATAATGTTGCGTGCTTATTGGAAGTAGCAGCCATGCCAAGGAGCTTTGTTGCTGAGTCCAGTGACTTTATGGCAGTATTTAACGGATTCAAGAGACTAGATGTAGACTTTGTTGTGGCCTTTTCTTCAGTGTCTGCCTCCTTAGACAAAGCACCAGTCTGCATCGATGGACCATCGTCGCTGGACGTTTTGTGTGCACTTTTTATTTGGTTAGATTTCTTCGCTGCATTCTTCACCTTGACTGTCTTGGTACCATATTGCTTCACCTTTCGTGAAAAAGACCCTGATCTTTTAATGGCATTTACTTCAATTAAATTGCTAGCAATGAAGGTTTTAGCGGCGGATCCTTGTGGAACAGCATCGTTTTCTTTAGACTTATTGACACTCGCTCCTATGCTTTCTTTAAAGGTTGTACTATTTGTACTGTTCTGAGACTCAGCTGCAGTTCCATTTGCGTTTTGAATAGATGATGAGTTCGTGGTAATACCAGACCTGATTGCAGCTTTCCCTGTTTCCACAATCGGTGTTTTACTAACTTCATCTTCATTTACAACTGATGGATTCTCTTCAATTACATGTACAACTTGTTTTTTATCAGCTAGCTCACTCACAGCTGACTTACCATCAACTAGCAATGTCTTAGATTTCTTTTCGGCTGAATCTTCACAATCTGACTCAATACCAGATCTCTTGGTACCAGTTGACAATGCATCTAAATCTGCCAGTAAATGGACATTTTCATCTTTTGCTCCTACGTCTACCGAAGACCGAATTGCTCCCTTCGACGAGATGCACCCTACAGAATATTTAGTGAGGAATGGCGAATTATCATAATCATTTATGCAACACAAAGGTAACACTTAGAAATAAATAATAGTCTTAATAAGTATATTGAGCGATGTGTTCGTGTCATCTTCAGATCATTTTATCCCCACCCTTTAGAGGGAGTCTTTTATGGAATACCCTTAAAGACGAGCTAAAATTGACATCTTGTCTTGGGGAATTTATAAAAGATATCCGTAGCTGGGATGGCAGAAACTGTACATGCTATATTTAAATTTAATTTAGATTTTATTTTTGTCATTATCCTTTATAGTAGATAGTTGGTATCAATAAGTTCTATAAATTACAATTAAGCAGCTGTAAATAAGTTGTATGATTATAATTATGATTTTGAAGGTATGGAAAAACAAGTTACTGATGCATGTCTATGTTTACATCAACCACGAATGTTTCATTTATCTAGATAATCATGGTAACACAAAATTGAGACACCACTCAGTACTGCCAGTTATTATAATGTATTATAGACAGCACATTCTTAGTAATAAAAGTAATTTATGGCCACGAGAATAAGAACAAGAAAGGAATGACATTAAAATTTGAAAAAATTGCTTAACTTTGCTTGGAGTTGACTATTTTACTAATAAAGCAAAAATCAAGCTAAAAAAATAACTGACCCAGTATCTAATCAAGGACAATTATAGACTAAATTATTGGCAATGTATTTCTGCTAATAGCAATTACGCTGAAGGTTCTGGCTTAATATGTGCTGCCACTGGGACATGATCAGGCAATCATAGAAGACGAGTACACTGCTAGAAAGAGTTGATAAAAATTGATCACAAGTTCATAGTCTGTAATGAACATGATATGAGGCAAAAGAAAGTAATCTTAAGGATGTTTATTCTTACCTGTGCTATGCTTATTTTCCAATGGAGCTGAGAAAAACAATACCAACTATTAATTAGGAGAAGGTGCCTGCAGAGGTTGCAAGTGAAAAGCAGCTCTCTTCCATACACTCTCATGAAACGATAATACATCAAAAACTTCTGGCACCACAAACATGATAAAGCTACAGCTATAGTGTTCTGTGTCTATAATATTGCTACATAGTAGAGAGGAATTTTCAATCTTCATGAAAAGTTATGCTAAGCTAAGGCTTTCTGCTTCAGGCCCTTTTGATATCTTGTGGAATATTACGCAATGCATAGTTTCCAATCTCTGAGGGCCACATGATTGAAAACTTCCTACCTAATGAAGTCCAAAGATGCAAAAAGAATAATAAAGATAATTACAAACCTGCAAAAGACGAATAAACAGATGCCAAAATGACAACCAAAATTATTACTTTCAGAGTTGACTTCATTTTCTGCTAATTTTCTGGCGCTGGTGATGGAATAAGTAAATCGTAAGAGATTTCCAAAAAGCAAACTGCTCTCTGGTTATTGAAGAAGCATTACCAACAAATCTACTTGACAAATCTTGAAATGGAATGTGCATGTGAAAGTATATTCTGGCAATAGATGGAGATTTCAAATTGAACGGGAATTACAATCTATGTTACATTTGGCATTTAATGCTGTACTTCTTTTGTAAATCAAGACTAATATCCATTGTAATTTTCTCAAACTAGAATCTTTTCATTTACAGTCTTCTCCCATACTATTCGGTAGGCTTAGCAACCGTCAGAAGAGCATACTCTAGTGTCTCTAATAGACGGGCCCCCCGTCTGTTAATTTTAAGAGAATTTTCCTTCCCCCCAATTCTTATTAACACCCCTTTCCATTAAATTTTACAAATCGATCATGATCAGAGCACGCAGAAATTGAATTACCTTTTAACAAAACAATTTACCAGCATGAACCACCTCTTAGCACCTTCTTTTTATTGAACACTAGCCGACATGAACACACCCCATATTAAAAATTGGCCGATGTGACCACACCCTCCCCCTTCCATTGCTTCCCTCTTCTATTAGACTAGAGTAGCAATATATGGTGTTAATGGTTGGACTGAAGAGTAATGGACGCCGTAGCAATTGGATTAGCATTTTCTATTGAACGAAAACAGAAGTCGACCGTTCGCAACGTGGGGGTCGAAAAAAGTATCTACTTTGCATATCAGTTACACTCCGCTAGAAATGACGATATGTAGACTATTACTGAGCGGTAAATGGATCTTCATTAAATCGTAAACTATAGCAGCTACCACAGACATGTGCTGAAGTCAGGTGTAGAATAAAAGAAGTTGTAGTTGAACTGCAATTCCTTCTAACTGAAATATCACTACCCATTGCAATTCCTGAAAAATTTCTATCATTTTATTTTTGCAAATTCGTAGGACAAAATCGCGATAATCTGGGCTGATGCTTCACTGAATGAACATGTAAAAACAGGATGATGATGGCGTATCGCGATTTCTAGCCTTAAACATTGGTGAAATTGCACAAAGTATGCACATATCAGTAAACTGAACTTACAATTATTCCTAACCCAGTCAACTTACACCCCAAAATGTACTTTTCTGTCGAACAGAGAAGTCCCACATAGCATATATCCATGGCAATTTGCAGCCATGAGGAAAGAGAACTTAGTAGAGTTGGAAATATATTTGAACATTGTTTTATATATTTCTTGTACACAGTACCTTTCAGTGAGGCGCCAGAAATCAACTTCAGGATATGCAAGAATAGACAAGGTTTACAACTTCGCCAACGAACTGTCTGCTTCACCTTTCTCCCTGACCACCATAACAAGCACAATTTGAGTGCGGATCAGAATATGAGAATCAATAATATCCAAGGGTACATTAGCTGTTTCCTATAAATAGATGCCAAAATTCGTTACAAGAATCAGCATGTGCAATAATTTCTTCAAGAAACCGAATAGCGAACGGCCAGCGTCCGAAAGAGGGTGACGTAAAATTCTGCAACCAACCAAGTGCAGCGATCCGAATGATTTCAATTCGATTAGTTTACATGCAAATCATCAGGATTGCTGGCCGCGACCGACCTACTCAAGTGTGAAGACATTTGCACCCATTAAAATTATTTATATTTTGTTCAAAAGTCAACAAGTGGGCATGATTGTACGATAATATTCGTTTTAACTGTCTTTTCTTGAAGCTCTGAGAAATATATCCTTTCCATCTTAGGAAAATGAAATTAATTAGGGTGCCTCCTCCTACTTCACTATGCAAGCCAGATCATGCTCACTCATGGTTCAGAAAAAATTGTAGCCTCGTAGTTCTGTCAAAAACTATGGAAGTCATTACTGCAATATGTTCAGTTGGAAAGTCCACTTGCTAGAGGTCAGAAAAGTACCGGTGCCAGAGTTAGTAGGCTTTTGGTATCCCAGCTGTCCCCAAAGCTGAAAGATGAGCTGAATTGATGTTGGGGGGGGGGTTGCAGTACCGTAGATAGCTAAACTGGACTGGGGGAGAGGGTGGCTGTAGAAAAAATGAGAAAACCTTATACAATACACAGCACTTCTATAAACAGCTTCAGAAATGGGATAGGACCAAAATTCCGATATGAGGACAAGAACAGAAAATAGTGGTGAACTCAGAATATAGTTATTTCAGCAATGCACTTTCTTTATGATGTGGAGATCTTGAGAGAAAATGCAGTAGATAAAAGATGAGTTAAGAATTGCTCAATCAATTAGAAAAATATGCAAATACTGGTTGAAGATTAAATAAATCAGTAATTGAAACGTCAGCCTAAAAGATGAATGATAATGGATTGAAAGAGCCCTATTCCGTCACCATATGCTACGGGGTCACTTGACAACATCTTCCAACTTTCTGCACTTAAAACCTGCTTCAGTTGCTTTACAGCAGACGTAAACATGTTTCTGTATACTAGTTTAAGCACACTCATTGCCATTATGAAAGAGCAACCCCTTTCATAAACTGGTGATTGTATTGAAAATGAGATGGTGTATTGACCTTGTACACTTGAGCATTAAACGGTAGAAAAACGAAAACGATGTTTCTGTTGGAAAAGAGAACTCTTCTTTGGCCAGGTTTCTATATGGTACTACTTAGATATCCCAATTTTAAGGCAAAATCCGAAAAATGAAAAAGTGTGGGCTTGCTTTATTTCTAGCACAAAGACCTTTTCACTACTAGACTTCAATTAGGCTCTGATCTAATTGAGGTAAACAAAACCATATGCATTATTAATGAAGCTTTGTTGAACACTTTGGTAGTTAGGCCTGTAGCGAATTTTACGGCAACTTTCACGCATTAACAGCAATTTATGGAATAATTGACGAGGTCACTCAGTTAAATACTGGCAGTCACTTTCCAGCGTATGCCAACGGCAGTACAATTTACAGGGAAAAATTCCCAAAAGATATTTTGTAAAAGCTGTTCAGACCGATCCTGTTTCTTGCTGAAGAAATTTGAGATTGTGGCGGGAAGAGTTGCCTCTTTAGAAGACATTTATTAGAAACAAATGAGGATGCATTCTTGATCAGTGAACTAAAAATAGGAAATAAAATGGAGAGAAAAAAGCCGATGCTGCTACTCATCAGTCTATCAGGTGAAATGTAACATACTTTAAAGACAACAATAGTCTATAAAAAATATATCACTTAGAAACTAGCATGAAACAGTAACTTTAAATAGTACTAAATTTAGGTCTTATTCCTCTACTTTAGTACTATTTAAAGTTCTGAATTTGAATTAAAGCTTTGAATTTTCGTAATCAAATTACTGCCCTTTCTGAAAATTTCTGTTTCATATTTATGCTTAGGCCAGAAGCTATTATTCTGATCACGAACAATCACTCTCATCATAAGCTCAATCACTCTCATCATAAGCTCAATCACTCTCATCATAAGCTCAATCACTCTCATCATAAGTTAAGCACTTTCAATCAAGTTACTTAACCTATTGTAATTAACTAATATAAAAGCTGCACTCTATGAATTAATGAATTTTAAAAAAACCGAAGCATTATAAACCAAAATTACACACAGATAACTTTTGCAGTAATTATGTTCACATAAAATTGACTGACTGCATCAGCGTTGGAAAAAACGATTGTAGCCGGAGTAAAAGTTGCCTTTCTAAATTGATCGTCATGAACATAATGAGCACATTTATGTAATAATTAACTTCTTAGCATCGATGATGACTGAATTCGGTAATAGTGAGGAATGATTATTGAACAAGCTTGCATGTTGACTATTATGATGATAGTGACGATGGTGGTGATGATGATGATGGTGATAGATGATGATGATGATGATTGATGACGATGAAAATGATGATGATGATGATGATGATGATGATGATGATGATGATGATGATGATGATGATGATGATGATGATGACGATGATGGTGATGATGACAAAATTGATGGAAATGATTGTAATGATGTTAAATATGACATTGATGATAGTATCGATGATGGCGAGGACGATAGGTAAAATCATCATGATTGTGATTATTGTGATCAGCATAATGATTAATAAACTTAATGACATTCGTCAGTTGTATACAAAATGAATTCATAGATTGTGAATCTTTTTTGTTATTCTCTTTTAGTTTTCATGATGTTAGCAAGCTGTGAGAAAATTGCAAATGATACAAGTGAAGCAAACGAGGTTGAATCAAGATCAATGCACCGTGCTTCAAAAACATTTAAAGATGGCAATGACATTTACACGAACAAAAACACGTATCTCAAAAGGTTTGCTCAATCGTGGAAATTCTACGCAAAAGCAAACGATATTGCAAAGCGTGAGAAACTACGAAAAGCTTTGCTAGATGCACTGAGGTCAATGAACAGTAAAAAGAAAACCAAAATGACATCATTAAGTCATGACAGTGTAAAACGCATTCGGCATGCTGCTCATATGCTTAAGGAATTTAAAAGAATGTACAAGTTATCCAACGATGTCCTAAGTACGTGGAAGGATTATAATAATGCACGAAAGAGTCTCATAGATATTGGCAAGACGAAAGAGGGCGGTGATATATTGAAGAAATATGTAATCCTTCGTGACCAAATATCAGATAACATAAAACGGAGTGAAATAGCACACCCGACAATTGTTGACGATCAAGACATTGATGATAACATTGCAAAGGATAACATCGCAAGACATGGCCAAGAACTCCAAGCAGGCAATTTAATTGTTCAAAGAGCAATGACACCAGGGACACTGCAAATCATACGGTCTCCAGTAAAACACAGGAATTCGGAGGCACATAAGAGAATGAGCCTGTTTTCGGATGCAAAAGAGGCTGCTAGAACGGCCTATAGCAAAGCAAAGGAGGCTATAAATACATTGAAAGCGAGGCTCCAAGAAATAGTTTCTGCACACAAAAAGAAGACAAGAGTGGCCCGGAAAAATGGGGCAAAAGAAACGAACGATAAGGGGACAAATAAAAAGTCCATTTTAGCTGAAAACAACGAATTAAAAGGACAGTCACTGGGTCACGTGAATTCAGCAATGGCACTTGCAGGAATGATCAAAAAGGCAGAAAAGGAAGACCTTGGGAATATCAACACAAATACTAACAAAAATGATATGTCAAAAGGCTTTGTCACGTTGAAACTACAAACAAATGGAAACAGAAATGCAGAAACGAAAAGCGTCGCTGATGGCAACGAAAAATTAACCAATGATTCATTTCATGAAATTTTGAGCGAATCACATGGAAAAGAGAAAGCAGAATCAAAGACAGGTCCAACAACATCCATATCATCATTGATGGATTCGCTGGCGGGAGCAGAAGATGGTTCGGAGAAGCTGGCAATTAACCAAAGTAGAGGTGCAAGTAACGAAGCAAAACCAGTGAACGAAGAAGACAATACAAATACAAGCAACGGTATTATTGCCAACAGCAATTCCTCAAATGTTGTATTGAGTGAAAGTAAACAGAATCGAACAGAATTTCCTGGTGTTCAAAGCACAGAAGGACATAATCAGACGAATACTACAGCTAGCAAAATGAATGTGACATCTTCTGTAACTCCTACAAGCAGCAAAATAGAGGGAGAGCCTACAAATCAAGACAGCAAAGTAGCAAAATTTGTGCTAATGTCTAGTCATACTACAGAACAGAAGATAGTTAGGATCAACAAGGTACCCTTAACAAGCCAAGTGGAAAATGCAACAAAAGTGCAAGAGAAAAATGTCACATCTAATAACACAAAATCGGGTGCGACATCAGGTTCAAAGCGGTTCCAACTTGATGAAGAAAGGAGACAAGAGCAGGTGGTGAAGACAATAGATAGGCAACTAGAGACGCTAAAGCGTCTGCAGGAAGCGAAAAGAGCAAGGAAAAGATATGATAAGGCGAAATATGAGCTACAGGATAAGATAAAGAAGCTATATGATATGGCAGTATCATTCGAAAAGCCTATTAATGCAGCACTCCTGTCAACAAAAACGAACATTGACCCCAATCCAGCTACTGACAACCATCCAGGTGCTGCTTTAGCTGGTATTAGTGACAAACTTGCGAAGGTGATCAAAACACCAAGTGATGACAGTGAGCATCACGGCTTTACCCTTGGGGTAATGGATAGCAACGCCTTGGGGAAAGCACATATTGTTGACCTAAACGAAGAAAAAGAGAAGCCTGTACAAACGATGTACCAAATAGGGCTAGGAGAAAACAGTGCCACTTCGGAGACCAAAAGTGCAAACGGGGACCAAGCTTTGAAGTCGCTAACAGAAGCTATCAAGAACGATTTGAAAAAAATTGAATTGAATCAAATAGAGCAAACACAAGCAAAGAAACACACCGATGATATAAAGCAAGTATTGGGGCCGCTTATTTCAGAGGTAAGCAAAGGAAAAGAAACAGTTGAGGCTGTAAAGGATACGGGCAAGGCAAATGAAAAGTCCCCTGCGAAAACAGCTCCAGAAACAGTCTTACAAGCAATAGGGGAGAAGAAAGATCAGGAAACTATCGCATCTTCTGATGGAAAAGATGAAGCTGCTGCGAAGGCGCAAGATGCTTTCAAGGAAGTAGAAGACTACTTATCAAAGGCATTAAAACACGTTGCAAAAGAAGCAATCAGTGAGGATGACTCATCAAACAAAGAAGCAGAGATGAAAGAAAACAGTGGGATTGTTAAGGAAGACTCGCAAGAATCAGGAAAAAGTTTAAGGCCACAATCACCGACAGAAAGAGTTCAAGTGACAAATCCAACGAGTGCAAAAGAAAGTGTGGATCAAAAAGCCAATGGAAAGAAATCTGCAGACACAGAGAAAGATACCAATGAAAAGAAAGAGACTACAAAAGAGAAAGAGCAAGAGCAAGAAAAAGGCAAAGAACAGGGCAAAGAACAGGACAAAGAACAGGACAAAGAAAAAGAGAAGAATGAAAGACTGCGAAAAATCGTTGAAGATGCAATGAAAGAGCATGCAAAAGATCCTAAAAATCCACACCCAGTAAATGCTGACTTGCTAAAACCGACGTCAAAAGTGAACGAGGGAGCAAAGGTGAATCAACCAGCAGACAGTAACAAAAAAGATGAAAAGAACCCTGGAGATCAGAAATCCAATCCAACAGCGGCTGTATCAGCTGCAGCACCAACAGTAAATGATGGCACAATACAAAGAAGTCCAAATGATGCCATTGGCAAAGCAGAACATTTAGAGGAGCAGGTGGCTCAGCTACAAGACAAACTATATAGCCAGCATCCAAGTAGCCAAAATAATGATGCCTACAAGACAATAGATAATGTTGAAGACAAACCATTGTTTTCCCAAGATGCAAACCCAGGAGAGCAGCAACCAGTATATCAAGATCATGTGCACCATCATTCGCATAGACGACATCACAGGCCTTATGAAGATGAGGAGGAGGATGAAGGAGAGAATGGATATTACAGGGATGGTAATGACCGTGGTTATGATAATGATGACGATGATGACGACTATGATGATGAAGATGGACATGATGATTATGATGATGATGATGATGAAGAAGATAGTCGACGTAAGAAGTCGTTCTTGCAGCCATATTCATGGCGGCAACTACAATATCGCAATTACCAAAGAGATAAAATATATAACAGACAAATTTCACCATCGCCAGCGGTGCAGAAACCTCTTATGAATGAAGGTATGATGGGGAATGAAGTGAGAGATGAATTAGAAGACATGAAGAAGTCAACTGTTCCCAGATTAGCCGCCATGACAAGAAGTCGCGGTAATGTGCTAAAAAGGAACAAAATGTACATACTGTAGTTCGTACAGCCAGAGATAAAGGTACGATGTAATGAAAAGAGCCCGAATGGGCCAAAGAAAGGACAAAAATTCGGGGCCATGCATTTACCAAGAATGCCCTAAAAGATCAATTGCATCACATGCTAAAATTAGAATCCAGTAACACAACAAGGTATAAGCTTTTTTACAAGCCACAAAGGGATTCATAAATATAGGGGTGCTATGTGAGTGTCAGAAATTGCAGGATTTGTAAATAGTATAGGTCACAAGAAAAACATACTTTGAGTATCGCAACTGAAGAAATTACATGCAATGGCAACAAAGTGCAGGTTATTCAGTTAGGATATTTTTTGATACACATTGTGGTTTTGAACGAAAAATTTGGGAAGTTCAGGGGTATAAATACATAAATAAAATATCGAAGATTGCTATAAATTCTAGGTATTGCAAAAATATGGCTTGAAATCCATGCTGATAAACAAGGGTCTGTTAAAAATATAAGAAAGTTTGATATAAATTACGTCATACTATTCAAAATGAATGAGCTACTGAAGTTGGAATAGAAGATTGCTTACTCAAGTTTGCAAAGATTAGAGGCAGAAAAGCCAAGGTTCATTACCGTAGCAAATAGTTGAAATATAGAAAAACAGAGGACCTAAAAGAAAATATCTCCTCTTCTCACTCCCCTTTTGAGCTTGATGCTATGCATCTACTAAAACAATTACCCGTTAAAGGAATAGACAAACATCTGAGTATAATTACATTCCATACAAACAAACACTCTACTAGGTTTCTGTTTACTAACTACTTTTGTGTTTTAAGAATAATTCATTCATTCTGTTACGAAACTATATTGTATATACATTTTTATTAGCCAAAATTTTCTACTATTTTAAATCAAAAGTGAAGCAGATATTCGAATAATCACTTTCAAGATTTATGGTATTCTCTGATTGCATTGACATTCAATAATTCTTACATATCTTTGTATCAAATTTTTTTAACAGCTATATATTTATAGCATAAATTAGAACATTTTTAATTTTGAGTTTTTCCAAATGTTCCTTTAAAGCTAACTTTATACATAGAAAGCAGGTTCAGCTAAATTAAACAAAGAAAGAGGCATTAAAATTGCGAAGGGGAAAAACTCATGTTTCAAAATAGTGCGGGAAAGTACACTTTCTATCAGTAAGAGCACATACGTATTTCTATTATGCAGGAGAAGTCATGACCGACAATAGACTAAGCTATTAAATGTTGTAATAAAAATCTCATGTTTCATAGTAAAACATTACATCATAGCTAAGAATACGTTCCTTTGGTTGTGAAAGAACGGTTTAATTAGCTAGTAGCAGTTCAATGAGAATAATATAGTTCATAAGAGAAAATACTTTACTTTTTATCAAGCCCAGAAAGAATAATCGACAAAAATAGTTGACTGATTATGAAGAAATGGTTTGCACCGAAAAGCACATAAAATCTATGCACTACCGCAGTAAAATTTATATCAATAACTCTAAGCAACGTTTCCAAATTCCAAGGCAGTAGCATTTTTTGAATATCCTCACTATTTAACCACAGGTTTCTCAAGCAATTCATTTAATCCTGCAACAAATACGACTGATCCTTGAGTCACAACGACAACAATGTTACAAAATGCTGGTATCATAATCAATTGTTCCTAATACTGATTTTCCTTTGTTAATGAAGTTCACATTCAACAAACTTTTAACAACCAAAGAAAATATAAGGGTGCATTCTGTATATTCTCATCGTCATATTCATACATCAATGCTATAAATATGACGACGAGAATAACTGAAAGCACTGATGCCAAACAAAGTCACATGTGCATTAAAAATGCGTCTGTTTTATCAGGTTCTAGCACTTGATGCCTTAACTGACAAATACGTTTCTGATGGTGTTCATAACGAAATGTTTTGTCAAATATCCAGCAGTGTCCAAAATCACCTGATTCCATCTGTAGCTGCATTCACTGCTGAGGCCAGATCTTCCTCTCCTGTTGACAATCGCTCTCCTGTTTAAACAGATAAACAAAGTTTGCATTCCAAATCAAGCCTTCTTAATACTAAAGAAAACTACATGACATGATTTACAATTTTAGGTAGACAATATGATCTTGTCCACAATGCAGCCGCAAAACCAGATGATAGCAAGGGAGTGAAAAAGTCAAAGCACAAAAAGTATGCGAGTATATAATCAGAAAAGCTATGATGGCATGAATCAAGTAGATTCAAACTAAAAGGGGGAGAGGATGACAGAGAGGCAAATTATAGCACTACAGGGTTGGTGATCTTGTTCATGAATTCTTACGGAGGGGGAGGGAGGACTGGGGGGAGGGAGGGAGAGAGAGCAATAGAGAGGGAGAAAAAGGAATGAGAAAACATTCAACCAGTCATTTGAACATTAAAAAATTATAAAGGCAAAGTGTAATAGTGATTAAGACATCAGTTGGAAAGTGCAGCTTTAATATGAAGTTCAGGATGATAACCACGACAATCAACATTGCAGACAAATTATAGAGAATAGCCAGTTTCATTTCATTTTAAAGTTGCCATCAACACATCCATTAATGGCATGCGAAGGCAAATGCGTTATCTGATTTAATCAAACTGTATATAAAGACTATGATGATTAGGGGCGAAAATCTCAAAAAAAAATTAAAATTAAATCAAGAATTCTTACGTAAAAGCTCTACTATCGCCCGCTGAGTTTTCTTTTGAAGTTTCTCTAACTTTTTAGAAACATCTCTCTTCAGGTCCCTAACATATAAGAAGACAAAGGGTAAGAGAAAGCTAAAAATGATGCAATGATCCCAAGGTTAAGTCAGGTCTGTAGCTATGGGGGGCATGGGATGGCATTTGCCACCCATGGGCAACAGGATACCAGCTTTTTGCCACCCCTGAGATTTTTTTACAATCAGTTATTGCTGCTCTATCTTTGTAGCTAAGGAGAGATCTGATATTTTGATTGGGTTCAACTTTGGTCTCTGTGAAACACTAGAAACCTCAATTGTTTCCTGCGCACATATTATCCACTTGATTGTCTTAACATAAAGTATGAAAAAATGCTAAAATTTTAAAGATAAAATTCAAAGCTGAATCTAAAAGACTAACAAAGAGAAGGTAGCCTGTTTTAGTCAGCATATGCCATCACAAAATCAGTCCCATTTCAGGGATAACATAAGGACTTGAGGCTCAGACAAAATATAGATTTTTTTTATAAAGAACATGTGTTCAAATGGCTACACAAAAGACCACAGGAAGGTGGTTGTGTAAAAAGATACCAATTTTTTTTGAAAGCAATAGTAACATAAACAATTAGTTTGCTAGACATGAAGAAGACTGAAAGCTTAAAATCTGATCTATCTGTTAGTGGGGAAAGGTAGGCCTTGGTTATGCTCCAAACATATTTTCATAAAGTGTGATTCACTTCCTTGGCTACATCAACTTAAGCATGAATGGCCATCAATGTGAAGACTGAGTCCATAAGAATTTAAGATATGACAGATGCCTTCCAAAAATGCAATGACAGATGTAATTAAGAGAAGTATATAGAACTCACCAATCAGGTTTACGAGGGGCCAAAGTGGCAATATCCTAAAAAAATGATAAACAAATAAAGTGAAATACTGTGATAAGGAAGAGCAATACTAACAGCAGTATTTTGTTCTCAACCACTATTTCAATAAACTACAGTTGTTGCATTACAAAGTCTGCATATGGGCCACAAGCATTAACTGAATGCCCAGCACAATTCATCATCCACAAGTAAAACAACTCTTTCTGCAAGAAAACTGAAATGTTGAATAAAAGAGCAGTGTGAGGTGGAGAAAGAGGAATCAACAGTAAGTGTATGGTGAATACCAGGATCCCCATGTGGAGAATAACAAGAATCACCCTTGTGAAAATTCTAAGCATCAACACTTACATTTCAAAATAAAACCTTTTAAATATCAACAGCTATATTGGGTAACATAATCCTATTACATATGATTTTAATATGTATACAGTATTGATATTTTAATATGAAAATATCCTTGCAACTTACAACTTCATCAATAATTGCTTCTGGTTTAGCTTTCTCCAAATGATCTTGCACACTTTCTTGCACTAAGTAATGAAGCAGAATTATAGAAAGAATTATAGTTATTTTCAATATTCAGACACACAAAGAATATAAAAAAATCTTCTCATAGCAATAAGCCAGGAATGGGCAAAAATTAATCTACATAATTCTAGATAATAGAAAAGAGAAGAGAACATTCTCTTCTTACATGTAATAAATGACATGTTACCACTCAAGCAATTGTCTCTCTTTACAACTGAGCCAGGTATGTTGATTCTAAAAATGAGATACTACATAAAAGCCATTATACCTGATTGTGGCTTTGCATCTTCAATTTTCTTATCTTTCAAAGCTTCATCCTTTGGTACATAGTTCCGGAACTTGATAGGCTTTTTCTTTGGTGGAGGTCTTTAATCAGTTCAGAGTAGAAATTAACTCATATAGTTTCAACATTCATCATATCAATGAAACATAGCACTTAGAACAAAAATGAGACTTTATTAAATAGATCAAAATTTAGAAACATAAACATAAATACATATATGGAAAAAGAAATTATAAAACAACTTATTTTATCTCTAAAAGCCTGCTTTATGAAGTAGATTACTCACTCATACAGATAATACACTCTGATGATAATATAATCTGGTATAGCCTGATGAGTGTGCTATATGCTTCACAAGACAGGCTTTTTGAGATAAAACAAATGGCTTATTAATTTGCTTCTCCATACATATCTGCTATTGATGAAGCAGAAGCATTCAGTATGCATACATGTGTCTCTGTCATATATCTAGAATCATGAAAGTAAAACATACAATTCCTCTTCAAAATCTTCATCATTTCTAGATAAATTCTTTTCTTCTTCCTGTAATGATGCAAAATTCTATTGAAATACATTTCCTGAACACCTAGGAAATGAAAAAAATTGATAACTACAAATCTCACTATATATCTGACCAGGATAGCTAATAGTATCTACAAAACTAGACTTCCTAAAATGAAACTGTCAAGGAATTTTCCAACTAGCCACAACAGTATACAAGTCTATGCCCAACTCTTTCTGTTGTAATGGCCAAATTTTCTTTGGCATGTTCCATATTTTGAATCAAAAAGTATTAAACATATCCAAAATAGCACAAATCATATGTAAATATGTAATCAATAACCATCTTACTAAGGCCATCTGTCAATAAATGCATTAGGAATAACATAAATACATTTTTCTCATAATAACTATACTGGTTGCATTATGTTCTGGCATTTTCCTAACTCTATGGAATTTGCAGATGTGACAATCCCAGCCTTTTTAATGAAATAATGTACAATATAGTTTTACCAACTGCAAAAACTATGCAATTCAGAGTATAGTCACATAGTAGTGAGAGTCCATAGGAATAGTAGTATTTCCTATAAAACTTGCTTAGCCTTATTTTTCTAAGTGAAGAGAACACAGAGCAAGAGAAGAATCAATGTAATTGATGAACAAATTAACTTGACTCTCCAACTGACTATCGATAGCCTTGCACAAACATACACACTTTTTTCTTATATGGAACCTCACTGGAGGCCTAATTCTAAAATTTCATTATTTTTGGGCATCTTTTTATCAAATTCCAGTACTGACAGTTCTTTAATAGTTTCTTAAGTTTCACTGCACATGTAGTCCCATAAATGTGGTACAGACTCAAGGAAACATCAAAAGTCTGAAATTTACCTTTGATTTTGGCAAGAACTCAAGACTAAAGCAGAAATGAGGTAGGAAAGAAGCTTTATAAACACATCTATGTGAGTTTTGACTGTAACTGAATGGAACTGGTCTCATAATTTTTTGTTATTTGCAGGTATAAAAATCTTCAAATTGAAAACCTCCTTAGGTTTCTCTCCATTAATAGTATAACTTTTGTAAAAGTGTGTATATACACAGAAATAAATCACACTCTAAAATTAACACAGACTAAAGATCTTCGGTGTGGTGTTAGCTTTACTGTCAGTGTGGCAGTGTGGATATAACCTAAACAATACTCATTGGTGTACTGACTTAATAAAATGCAAATCTCGATGCATGATTCTTTTGATCTTTGCATTTCAGGTGTATGCCAACCTTCAATATTGGCGTACACTTGAGCATCTACTGGTGTACATCTGGCATGAGTTTTACATAGAATGCACCCTAGTCCTACTGTTATGTACTTTTTGAATGTCCCTTACTAGTTAGCTTAGGGCCCTACAGCTGTAAGACTGCATTTAATTCTCCCAGCTCAGTTCAGTTTCATATTCTAAATTCTTCTACATACAATACATACCTAAAATGCATACCTATAGCACAAAATATACCTACAATGTAAGCAACTAATACATACCTACAACACAATATTACACACAAAATTAATACATCAACACTTAAAATTATGGTTCTCTCTCCTTGGTTAGCTTAGCTACTCCCTCCTCAAGAAACCCCGCTACATACAATTCACCTCTTATTTAAATTGTTTATATTTAGATGTATAGACTGTAATTTTACAAATAATAATTCTTGTTGTTATTTATCTTTCAAATTGTATGTATGTGAAATTTTAAAATTAAGGAGTTGAACTGAAAATAATACAATATACACTGTATAAATATACTGTTATATAATGGAGTCCTATAAATAGTATTTATAGGGCTGCATATACAATTGGGATTCCCTCCATACAATTTTTCCTTTCTTTGTTTCGTATTCTAAATACGAAACAAAGAAAGGAAAAATTGTATGGAGGGAATCCCAAGGATATCAATGTTTCAAGGGAATTTTTGTAACTTCAAATGATGACAGCACTATATGAGAAAATGGAGTAAATTATTACGTACTTTGATGGACTTTTTGCGAAGTTCTTGTAGCTTTTCTTTCCGCTTTCTGGCTGCTTCTTCTCGAACGCTAGCAATATCGTCAGCCATCTTGACCAAAATGGGAAAGAGGCTAGGGCTAAGGCATGAGATAACATGGCGGCGTTGACTCTGGGAATTGTACGTTCAAATAGCCTTGGGTTGCATCTAAAAAGAGTACTACCATCCGCGTATTGGAACGGATATTTGGAGTGCAATGATAAAGCACCTCAGACAAGTTTGTTTAAATTTCTTCGCAAGTTTGTCATTGACTGCTTACCTGACTTTTTCGGTAGGACAGGTATTCTCCTGGCAGTGCCAAAGAGACGCGTAACTCACAGTCGAAAAAGGATCCGAAATTTTCCAAAATTTCCCAAGAACAGAACTGATATTGAGATATGTCCTGTTTGTAGAAATCACAAGCTACAGGGCCATCTGTGTGGTTATTGTCTGGAGCGAATCAGAACAGAAACTGCTGAAGTACAAGGACAAATGCCAAACTATGACTTGCCTCAATCGATGTCACGGTAGCATATAAGACTATTATAAAAGAAACGTTTGATTGAATGAGAAATTTGCTACTTTTGCAAGGGGATCATTGCCTTACAGCCTAGTTCTCTGTCGTTGCATTGGGCTAAGTTGTCTTTCTCATTGAACTAAAAACTTTGCCAGTTGTACGGTAATGAATAACGCTTATTGATGAATTCATGTTATGTGCATTTAGTATATTGTAATATCAGGCATTCTTTATTACTTGCAATTGCTATATTTTGATTGTATATGCATGATGATTTTTCTTATTCAAACACTTTCACAACATGGCAGCAAAGAGTAGCCAACTTTTCAATCAGTTCACAGTCAAATGGAACTGCAATTCCTACAATTTTTTTGTAATCAGTGTAATTTTTATTTGTAGTTTTTTTGTATTTTTTGCACTGTAAATTTTATCTACCACCAGGTGTATGTTTTTATCTTGCAGCTACAATTATGACAGATGATAATGAAGAGTAGAAAGTTTCATGAAGTATCCAAAAATATCTTAAAATTAATTGTAGCTGCAAGCAATTCAAAAGAACAAGTAATTTAAGGTCAATGATTGCTAAGGTGCATTCCATGCACTTAGGCCCAAAAATTTCTGGTGTGTGATGTGGTGGCATGGCAGTGTGAATATAACCTAAACTATACTCATTGGTATACTGGCATAATAAAATGCAAATCTTTTGCATGGTTCTTTTGATCTTTGCACCTCAGGCTTACGCCAAACTTAAACACTAGTGTACAACTGAGGTGCTACTGGTGTACCTCCAGCACGAGTTTTACATGACATGCACCTTGGAATGAGCCAAGAATGTTAATTGCTTAATACTTTATATTAGTAATATAAGTATCTCAAATAACATGATATAATTTACATCTACCAGTTGAACAACACAACTGAGAAGCTACAGAGAAAATGCTTCAGAACTTGTGGCAATGATATACCACAACTGTTTATTAGAGGCATTACTAGTTCTTCCCATTTATACATATGATGGTTAAATGAGTTCAAATGCCACTCATGGAAGTTTCCAATACATAAGTCTATCTTAGCTTTGCTATGCATTTTGTCTAATCTATTTAAGATATTTAGACATCTATATTACACAGGGCTTGTACAAACTCCTCCAGTAAGATTAGCACATTTTCAAAACTATTCCAAAGCCAAATTACTAGATTTCTGAAACCATGAAACATATTTCCAATTGTATTTTGAAACCCCATAGAACACAGAAAAGCACTATTTTCAATGCTATATATATGATTTTTGGGTAGATAATCTTTTATATTACAAAAAGCAACATGAACAAACAGAGCATATATGGTGTTTATTATGACACTAAGCTACATCAATTGTAGTTACAATATTTTAGAATTTTGCCAAACAAAAATTCAAAACTTTTCCATAACCATCTTGAAAATCATCTCTTTCCAGAACCTTTCAGGTACTGGAAAATGGCATTATCAAATCCTACAACTTTCCAAGCCCACATGAACCCTGATGTGAAGTTCTATCTATCTATCTATCTATCTATCTATCTATCTATCTATCTATCTATCTATCTATCTATCTATCTATCTATCTATCTATCTATCTATCTATCTATCTGTCTATGTCTGTCTGTCTATCTATCTATATATCTATCTATATCTAATCTATCTATCTACCTACCTACCTATCTACCTACCTTTCTATCTATCTATCTATATGTCTACATACCTATGCAATACCATTCTGTTATAGCATGACTTGTTTATTTGAACTTGAATAAATCATCAAATCTTTATTTAAATAGGTAAAAACCAAACTACAACTAAAATGTAAAGATAGAAAAAATCTCACTTTCACCAAAGCAGTCTAAATCTAACATATTACATTGTAGTAAAGAAGTCATATTATTCTGCAAGACACTTTGTTCTACAAGAGAGTGGGACTATTGCATAGCTACATCATGAATAGTTAAGCTTTGTGTGCAAGTTTATTACTTTTAAGGATAAAAAATGTTTCTCAACATTTACTGTCAAATGTCTGGCTATAGTATTCCATTACAATATGCATAGGATAGAAGCGTTTTAAAATATGTAAATTGGCAGACATTCAAAAAATATCTAGATTGCCGTACAATTTATTTTTATGTTAGTCAAAGCAACATA
>WIPJ01000513.1:81063-98105 GCA_018155075.1 Cassiopea andromeda
ATATAAGCTGGGTGTTGTGGTGAGCACCAGTAATCCAGCTGCTTAGGGATCATGAGTATTATATCTTGGTTGATTAAGTGAACATAACTAATGATAACTATAAACTTCACTTTATGAACCAAGAGGTAATACTCATCAGCTTTTGCAAGGCAGCAAATTACTTTGACACAAACTCATGCTGTACAACTAATTTTGATGTATTCAATAGTTTTGTCTCAGACTGAATAAAGCTTGCTTCTAGCTAAGTCAGATGACATGATTTTATATAAAATGGTATAAACGATGGAGTACAAAAAGAAAAGTCATGACCAGATAATTAAGGGATAGCTAATTGAAAGATGGTACTGTATGGGTAAACTATAACCCTGAAATGTTAATAAGGAAACTGAATTAAAATCTGGTGATAGATACTTACCATATCAGTTAATGCAATATAGACAAATAAACCAGCAGCAAGGGCAAAAATCCATGGGCTAGCATCCATGGCTTGTCCAATTGCAACACCAATGATTGCACCCACCACTGATGTCAATGATGTTACAAAGTTGAGAAAAAGAGCCAATTTGATGGATAGGCCAGAATTAATGAGGATGGCAAAATCACCTAAACACAACAAGGAATTATGAAGCTATGAATAAAACTACAGAAAAAAGTGGCGTATGAAGCCCATTTATAGGGACAGACTTAAATGATGATCATTGGGGGGTGGCTGTAGGACTATGAAGGGTGTTGGCCCCCATTTCCTTCAGATACCTGGATAATAAAGTCATGCTCATTTCTTCCTTTTACTATGGTCCTATCTTAAAAATTTGCTTTTGTTGTAGAACAATCCTAGTACTAAAAGCAAACAGTTAATGTTTTATAGTTTATGAAATAGTTTGAAAATATTGCAGAAGTTATCAAATGATACAGAAATATTGCAGAGTTTAATGAATGGTGCAAAAATATTGGGGGTCTAACAGCCCCTACCCTCCCCACTAAATGCTTAACATGGGAGAAATGCTTCAACTTACCAAGCTCATGGGGTAGTTCATGACACCAAATGGCAATGGATGTACTAATACCTCCCAAAAATCCAGATGGGAATTTATCTGTAAATGCAGCACCAATTGCTACTCCATCAAGGAAATTGTGTATGGAGTCACCAACAAGAACCATCCAAGCAACGCTTTTCCAATCTGCTGCTTTGCTTGAACTATGAAGGGTGTCATGTCCATTTGATAAATCCTTTGTAAGTTCAACAGAGCTATTATGATCCATAGCATAGCTACCCCTTTTTTCCTTTGCACAATCCTGGTTAATGTACACTTCCTGAAAATAAGAAGAGCAATTAATAGGTACTAATGCTCTAAGAATAAATTGCAATACAAGAAATTGGTGGATAAAAAATTCATTGAAACACAACTGGAGTAAAAACTTCAAAATGAAGAAATTTCGAAACACAACTGCAGCGAACATTTAAAATAACAACCAAACTAAGAGTATTGAAACATCTGTGATACTATAAGTTGCCTTATCAATTCAGAAGAATCAAAATGTGCTATAGTCTATATTCCAATAGTTGTCATCAATGGTAACTCCAAACTACAACTTGTTCGTGCAAGGGACCTTGAAATTTTTACGATGACAGTTGCGTAAATATGCAGCAAAAGTAGTAGTGGGCTAGACTCTCAAAATAAATCTTGAATGCACAAAGGCGCATGGAAAAATCTACTCGGTTTTTCTGGAACTTTAGAGATAGATGGCAAACAAATATCAGAGCTCAATGGCAACTAAAGTTTATGCCCAAAACAATGCTGTGCACAAGCATTACATCGCACGTGCGCTCGTTCGTGTACGAGTGATAGCTCTGAATTTATTGGAGTTGCAAAAACGATTGCAAGATCCCAGCATCCGAGACCGATGCTTCTGCAAATCCTATACTATAAGCATCATAATTCAAAGTATGAGAGTTTTGAGGACAGTATCTTCCTTGAGGGTCAACAAAACACGATATACATGAATTGCCTATTTAACAAGTACGACTTCACAGATAACAATGATACTGACACGGGCGATCTTTGGCTCGTGTGCTGTAGCTTTTGCATGTGTGAGGACACGAGCATGTGCGATCGCACGTTTCTCCGGGTATGGACTGCAACTACTAACTAACACAACCATTCAAACGTAGCTTGACAATGAATAGCCAAGAATACCAAGAGCCCTAAGCCTGTTCTACGGCTTTTCAAGGAGATTGTAAAACATACAAGGGAATCAGTCCCGCATTTCTAAAAGCTAGCAAAGTAATTAAAGATTGATCTGAAGATCGTGTATGGGCAAAATTCAAGAAATTCCTACTGCGTGTAAGGAAAATACCTAGGAGGCTTGTAGACCCACTTGGGCAACTGGTAAATCCTCAATAGCCCCATTAATAAAATATATTTGAAAGGGAGAACTCATTGCAAGCCAAATTCTACTATGATGTGCAACATACAATGAACTAGGCTCTACACGTTCAGTGCATCATGGCATTTATTTCTTGATTGTTCGCTTTTGAGAACAGCGATAACAAACTGCAAGCAACTAACATTATTATTGCAAGTTGAAATTAACATATCTGTTACAAACTTATATTTATAGCATGCATCAGCAATTAAGAAGATAAAATTTAAAGCCACCTGCTTCTGAAAGATGAAAAAGTATAGGTAAAAACAGTCTATTCTATCAGAATTAGCTTCAGTAGGAGATTAAGTCCTGTTTACATGAAGGCGAGTTTCCCGGCAAGGTGGGATACTTAACTGCCAGTGCCTACATGTAGCCGGGAAACTTGGTCAGACGGGATGCACTTCTGTCAAGTTTACATGAAGTAATATGGGTTTGATGCCATTTAAAGGTAAGAAAGGAAAGTTTAGCATCAGGGTGGTTTCAACAAATTACGATGGATTTTGATGATAGCATTGTATTTAGCTTGCTGTTATGTAATCTGCAAGGAATTTGTGCTCTTCTTTATCCCTTACAGGCAGGGACACTTCTAAGAATTTTCGTGTGGGAGGCCATGCGTAAAGACCGACTCTTACTCCATAAATAATCGGCTACTAAGAACTGCCTACGTCCCAAGGTGCAAACCAAATGAATGCCTTTTACTTTCGTGCCCAATTAGATACAACGAAAAAATTCTACGGAATAAATGAGCCATTCCAAGCTCTGGAAGGCATGTATGACGGACCATTTTTGCACTTTCAGGCAGAGTCATATCATGACTTGATAGCGGGTGGGAACAGGTATTGGGAGGCGATTGCTATAACAATTTTAGATGTGCATGCAAGCAAAGTCAAAGTAAATGGAGGTCTGGTGGCTCGCCTCCCCCCCAACAAAAAATTGCTTAAGATCACGCTCTCTAGAAGGTCGGAAAACACCTTTTGGAAACTAGGATATCAGTTGCATTCATCGTTGATCATACGATTCAACAAACTATGAAAACCAACGTTGAATATGAAAAAGCTGTGCCAAACTTTCCTTCCGTCGTTATGTTCCAACGCAGGAGCGTTCTGGCTAGGTGGGAAAGCGGTAGAATTTCCGGCAGGCCCTCCTAAATGTGATTACTGCTCATACTGCCTATACTAAAAATATGCCCCTACAATGAATGGGTCCCCATTGAATTTACAAAGGCATCGAAACTGGGGGGTGGGTACACTGTCCCCCACTTTTATCAGAAAGTAGCATGTTTCACTATTTTTACCTCGGCTTCTTTCCGACTTTAGTGACCAGGCCCCTCCACTTTGAAAGTCGCTTTCACGCCCATGATTTACACCATGAATTCTCACAAAAAATTGGCTCAGGTTCAGCCAGATTTTCTCAGTCTTATTTTTGGAGCCACGGCGCCCTTGCACCAACGCAAAAAACAAAGCCAAGCTGACAATTTGAAATCATAAGCAAAACAACTGATCTTTTGACAGTATTTTCACATTCCTGGTTCATTCTCTCATTTTAAAGCCTTCTTTCTCAAACAAAACACATGCAGTTTAAAACCAAGAAAGTAAAATGTTGGTCTTTCTATCCAATGTAAGTAACTGTAACAACTACAGTGACAAAAAGGATTGGCTATTACACTAGGGGGCAGTTCTGCTAACTAGAGGGGTCATAAGGATGGCTGAAGGGCCTAGGCCCCTAGATAGTATGCTAAAAAAGGCTCTGCCTTCAGGTGGGGAGCTTTGTTGCTTGCTATAGTCAAACGGGAAACTCAGCTGAACGATATCTTGCCTCTACCTGCCGGCATCCGGGCTAGCCTAGCCGAGTTTCCCAGCTGTCCAAGTAAACGGTGATGTGTTTAACTGTTCATTTCCAATACATGCCAGGATACTCGCCTTAATGTAAACAGACCCTAAGTAAATAAACAGTGCTACTGACACTGCCATGTCCCTACTGTTAAAAACTGCAAATAACAGAGAGTTAGCGGAATAACATACGTGCGTGTTTTGTCATAAGATGCATTTACAAGCCTAGTTTAAAGTGGGAAAGCATTCTGAATATCTTGCTCATAGACCTTAAATTTAAATGTAATACCTTGCGTGTCTCAGACAATTCGTCTAACGGCATCTTCGTATTGACCATCGACTTTGATAGAAAATATAACTAGTTACCATAATTATTGCCAACAGAACTGAACCAAAGGAATTAAACTCCCAAAAGGCTATAACTTTGAGGGAAACGAATAAGGGCAACGCAAGGAAGATGACAAAGCGCAAGGCAACAGACAGTGAAGATCTACTGAAAATGGCTATCAAATACCGTAAATTCTCTTTTTAACCCCCCTCTCCAATAAGCCCCTTTTCTAGATCAAGAACTTTATAAAGCCCCCCCCCTAGCAAATGTTGACCAATACCAAGCGTAAGTACGCTCCATAAAACTAAGTACACTAAGCTTGATCATGCTCCATAAACAATAGTTCTCAACCCATCAAGATATAAGGTCAATCATTGTCTCAATGCAGATAAAAATGCTCTATATCAACGACTACTGCACAATTTTTCAATTTTGCTTGTTCTGTTGTGAACTAATAATGTATAAACTAAACAATATAAGTATTTTTCTCTATTTTGAAACAGCAAATATTTAGCTAACTATTAAACATTTTCAAGAAATTTACTAAGCCCCCCTCTCTTATAAGCTTCACTCTAGAGTTCCTGAAATTAATAAGCCCCGCCCTGGTGGTTTAATAGAGAATTCACGGTATTCAGATAATAAAAACCAGAGGGCGTCATATTTCATTTATATTTTATAATGCATTCACATATTAAAAATCATCATTCACATCAGCTAATTGAGCTCATTGGTGCAAAATTAAGTCCTGAACATTTACTAAATTTGAATGTCAAATTGACATTTGGAAAGGCCCTCAATACATGAATCTAGTTAAAACTTCAAGACAGCCTGTCAATCTGTATCTAAAAAACTCTACAAAACACGTATTATAATTAAAATTTACTTTTAAAAAGCTAAATCTTTTAATTTATATAAACGTTTAAATTTAGAACCAAACGTAATTATGTCTTGTCCAAGAACATACCGTATCAAGAGTATTTTCCTCTACACGTTTTAAATCAATAAAGACCTCCTCTTCACATTTATGCAACCCACAAACTGCACCAATGTAACCACTGTCTTTTTTCTGCAAATAACCACAAATACTAGCAGCTACAACTACAAACTTCCTTTCTATAAACTCAAGCATAGCAGCAGATATGACTAATACTAGTGCATTCTGCAATACTGCTACACTAAGTAACATCAGGATCTACGACTAGAAAAACTCAATAGTGCTATGAACAACAAAACTCAATATCAAAGAGAACGTTGATATGCAGAATAAACGCAGCTGAGGTATGATCTTGTAAAACTGGGCAAGTCATCATAAATATGGAGGCCATGTGACCAATGAAAACAATATTTAGCAGCACTTTTCACTTCCATCTCCTCATTCTGTAATTCGAGATGAGATTCTGGGCTAGCAGATTGAAAAATCAGAACCTTATCAACGAAAGAGGTATTTCAGATCTGGCCCTATCTACTTCAGTGCACGAACGCTAGGAAACAAAAAGAAAAACAACTCAAAGATGCGGTGCTGCAACCAAAACACTTAAGTACCTGGGCTGCACCTCTACCATTTCGCTCATTGATGATCTCAACAGTGCCAGCTGTAATGCTGTGCGTTCGACCCTTTCCAACGTGTTGATGTGTCTCTTCCTAAAAACAAAATAAATACGGAGTGAGCGAAAAATTAGTGCACAACAAGGATTATGTTATCCAAGGTAGAAGGCATTTACTAATGAACAAGAACAAACACAATCTCCTTTTCCTACAAATTTCATGTAAAAACAATTCTAATAACGATACACAGTGGGTCATCGAAATCAGTTCAAAGTAGAGGAGAGAGTATAATTCTCAGAAATGGGGCACAATTACCACATAAATTGAATATGATAGTCTGTTGATGAAGAGAGAGGTGCCTTAGGAAAAAAGGGGCACTTCTATGATAAGCAGTTCAGAGGGAAGGGAAAGACATGTCATTGGTGCTCCTCGCGTACGACATCACCGATATGCCATGAGCCGCATTACATTCCCTATTCACACAAGGAAAATTATTACATTTCTGACTACAAGTAGCAAATTACCCTAGAGGATATCATTGACAAGTAAAACCCATATCTAGATAAGGTCGCTCGCGAAATAAAATCAAGGTGAAAACCAAAGTACTCTAAATGCTCAGGCCATTAACAAGAGGCAGTGGCTTTCTAGAACGCCTTTTCGAAAACCACGAAAGGGCCCCTGTTCTTGACTAATGAATTTGATCTGCTAGAAATCAGAGTAACTTCATCCATATTACAACTACAGCAAAAATCTGCACATAAGAAGCTACATTCTTAACACAGGGTCGAAAATAATTGTCAGAAAAAATGATAGTTGACAATTTAGCGTTGAAGGATAATGGCAATAAAGTTAACCTACCAATGCTTTTTTGAATCAAATATGGGAATAAACGCGTGTATCATAAAAACGTATGTACTACTTTTGGAGCATAGTTTATTTGCCAGTGGGTGGAAAACGAGTCATTAATAAAAACCTTGCTAACATCTCAGGCTGAAAAGGTTCTAATTATTTGAAATCAAAATAGAAAATTTCAGGCTTTTGATTCTTATTAAATAAAGGTTTTTATGTGAGGGTTTTAACTATACTTTAGCTCAATATTCCAACACTGAATACCAGACCAGGCGACACCAATACATTACAACAGAGTCCCTCTTTACATAGGTAAGAAAAATTTTGAAGGATGAACACATGATACGACTAAATCACTCACCAATCCATGAACATGACGTCTTTTTGGTATTGTATGCAGATATAATTCAAAGAGGTAAAAAATATAGACACCAACAATGAAAATACAACTTTTCCAAATATAGCTGTCCTTAGCCGTGAGTGACGAATGGCTGTGGCTGTTGGTTGAACCTGATTCATGTTTGTGCAATCCCATGGACTATGAGAAGGAGAGCGACGATATACAATATGTCTACAGATGAATCAACCAGAGAAATAAAATGACAGTGGAACATCTTGAAGGCAAAGTGAAGAAGGATTGCATTTATATTCTGCTTAAAAATAATTCAGAAACATAAATCTTATCTGTTAAATTAAAAGTGGATTCTTGGAGCTGATTAAGTAAAGCAAACAATTTCTGCAATTCGATACATGGAAGTCTCTCTAAAACAACAGGCACACGGCTGGAAATTTTGAGGGCATGGGTCCAATACACGAAAAACACACATTAAAACCTTTTTAAAGAAGGTATTTATGAAACGAATGAAAAACTACAAGAGTTTTGGACCAGCCCTAGTATATCTTCATGAAAGTCCTTTCTAACAAAGAAATATGCCCCCTTTTAGATAGAGAATAGAGAAGTTTCACAAGTCACTATGAACATGGACACTTCTGTTCTTTTGCTGAAAAGGACAGGGATCTCAATCCCCAGAACCCCCATAGCTGCGCGCCTGAACATCATTGATCCATAGCTTTGTATAGTATGGAGTGCAGTTGGAGCATCCGAAATTAGTCATTTACAAAAGTTACAAGATTGTGCTCCTAGCACAATCACTGCTGGCAGGCATGATGCCTCTAGCAAGAGTTACAAGCACTCTAACAAAATTGTCATTAGACTTTTAAAATGTATAGGGCTCCTTAAAAACTGGCTACGATTTAACGGATACCTTCCGCGAACATTTCTATTAATAATCGGTTGAATAATAATTCGTGTACTTTACAACAATTTGACAAATGTTGACGGGGGTTCTTCGTCTGGAAGAGGCTAAATAATTGTCCGTGAATTCAATACAAAAATAACATCAAATGCACAAATAGCCTACTTTAAATTACCAACAAAAACAGGTATGGAGTTAGAAGGCATTCATCTATGTAAGCAATCACCTGCTAGACGCTGCAGCGTTTATAATTACAACATGCAAGATATCAAAATTTCATACGCTCAACAACGCAGTGCATGATATTTAAACATCGCTAAACAGGGACGTAGAAAGCACTATAAAAACGGGGGGGCACATGGATTGAGGGGCACCTTTGGCCGGGTTTCTGGAAGTGAGATTGAGCATTTTCCATGATGAAAGGGGTTAATATTGAGACCGTCCCTAAATGTAAATCAGTGAGGGGGGCCAGAGGGCATACTCCCCAGGGAAATTTTGAAACTTCCATCTTCTGAAGTCGCTGGAAACGTGTGTTTTTCTATTTATTTTTACTTATTTATTTTTGCTTATTAAAAGTTTTCAACGAGGGCAACTAAGTTAAAGGAAAGGGGGCACTTTGTCCAAGTCTTTAAAAAGAGGGGGTGCATGCCCCCTGTGCCCCCCAGTTCCAACGTCCATGTCGCTAAATATTGACCATAATGAATACATACGTGAGGGACAAGATGCAAAATGGCATCACCAAGCAAAGTAGAGACAGCCACTGCGATGAGGAACGTTAGAATTATGGTGAAACTTTTCTTGTCGCTGAATGGCGCGAAGAAGATTCCTGTCAAAGATCCCAGGCTGAGTATAAAGACGGCAGTGATAGCGCTTATCCAAGCTATAAAAATAGCAAAGAATAGTCTAATTAATAAACTTTACACTACTAGGCAAAAATATTACAAAATTTGTCTACAAGAAACCACTTTATAAGCAACCTAGTACTAGACCGCCTAAAATTTAAACTTTTAGAACTACAAGGTAAAAGCTAAGAAACTTAGACAAATAGCACATGGAAATTGCTACCTGGTTCAACGTAAAGCTGTACCGAAACAATGTGAATATGAAATTGCTTTAGAATATAACCCGTACTGCGCTTATTCTGTTTGTTATAGGACGAATAGTTTGCTACATTCGCGTTCTGCGTGACGCTTTTACGGCAGTTTAATTCGCTAAATTAAGAAACTTTTCAGCAACTTTTAGAAATAAAATGTGGCCAAAAATTAAGAAGACTAAGCCTTGAGCTAGGTCTCTTATTTAAAAAAACATGCATAGTGTTTTGTAGTGTATTTAGAGTATACTTTCGATAACTGGGACCCCGAATGACCACTTTTCTATTCCCCTAGAAAATTCCTATACACTTTCCTCTGCTTAACTGGGACCCCGAATAACGGGGACTCCCGCCAATTGGGATCAATGTTTAGGATCCCATTAGCAGCTGTGCTCCACTTAACTGGGACTTAGACCAAAATGTTACAGAACTATTCCTCTAAATCAAGTGTTGATGTTTTGAAACGTGTTCCCTACACGAAACTGAATGATTTCATAGAACGTAATGTGTAAAGAGAAGGTAATATGCTTCTGGCTGACGGATACCTACATGAAAAACGCAAATGGACATGTCAATATGGGTATAAAGTTAAAAAGTTACGCGGTGACATGTGACCACTCACAAGATCCTCTGCTTAACTGGGATTACACTGTATTTTATCCATGGGTCCCAGTAATCGAGAACGCCGCTTCATTGGGATTCCTGATAACTGGGAATGATTTCGGATGCCCCTTAGGGGTCCCAGATATCTGGAGTATACTGTACATTATTGCCAATACCAAGAATAAGAAAAGAAGCGAATGTTCTTGTGAGTAGGAAAATCTAGTACTATAGCTCGCATAAAAAAAATTGCCATGCAAAACGAAATTAGACCACTGCTTGGAAATGGACCTTCAAAGTGAAATTTTGATAGAAACATAGGCCGAAGAGAAGAGCGAGATGCATAAGTGAAGAAGGCTCTTCAATGTATTAAACAACTTACAAAAAAAATGACATTTTATCACACAATATTTAATTGACGTGAGTTTCTACAAATACCTCGCCTCATAATTAGATCTGGATATTTTTCCAAAGATCTTCTGACGCTGTGAATCGCTAAGTTACTATTAGATGCTTTTGAGGTGCTACGGAGGAATAGCCTCCTTCTCAGTAATTACAATGTAATACAAGCAACTTACGTTTCCATCCTTCTTCTTTGGATGATGTCTTTGTAGTTGAAGTTTTGCAAGCACCACTTTCTACTTGTTGCACAAGGGATGGGCACATGGTTTTAAATTGAGCTTTGTTAATCCCAGTGGATGCCTTTACTGAGTGTATACTGAGAAGGTTTTCCGGGGTGAAACACTGAAAGAAAAATTGCCGAAATCAGGATATGGTTGGCTTCTATGATGTTGTCTACATTACTGCCTGTTTATGTGTTACAAAATATCTCAGTAGAACAAGTTAATTCGGCATCGGCATGGCATGCTGGGAGTAGGTGAGGCTGGTTCTGGTCGGATCCTACCTATGGAATGCTGTTTTGTATTTCAAACAAGGCGAAGATATTAATGAGGTTTCCAAGTTAGAAAGCAGTGGAGTGATCTGGCTCAAGCAAGCGCCCCCGAAAAAACAAGATCATATAATATTCTTTTGATTTCACTATTCATTACTATAAGTTGCTTCATAACTTATTTGAATGTAATATCTACCATCAAGATTGTGATTTGCAAATAATTTGAGAAAAACAGCTTCAGGACATTAAAGGTCGTTGCGACAGGCACAAAGCAGTTTCTTATTAAAACTCGCTGCCAATATGGCATGAACAAAGGTTAACTTATTTAGGGTAGCAATCTGTAGAAAAGAACAATCCCCGAATACATTGCATGAGATTAAAATTCAAAATGTTGCATGGACCACCCAGTAATTAAAATACACATGATCCAAACACCAATGGCAAAAGCTGCTTCAACTACCCAAAGTCTTGCAAAAACCAAAAAGGACTTCTTTCTCTATAATCCAACAGAAACACAGGAAGCCTCTATCATCTAAATTTGTTTCCATTACAGAAATTGAAAGAGATTTCAACTGTACTTTTAAAATACCGCAGGTCCTTCTTTGGTAGATAAAGACTAGTTTATTGTTGGACAAGAACCTTTGATGAAAGTGGTTAAAAAACAAAAACACAAGAATGCAATCGATGCACAACATCAAAGAAACCAAATGGAGCGGCGAGCTTTCTTGACTTAGCTTTAAACTGTTGACAATAAGCGTGTCTTTTTAGATTTAAATACCTTCATTTCTAATACTAGCAGGCTACAACTTGCCTTAAAAACAACAAAGAATGACATAGCTTATTCCAACAGTGACCACAACTGAAATCCCGCCTTTCTAATCCGCAAAGTTACAATCGGCTAATCTTATTTTTAACAATTGGTATTTCAATAATGAACCTAATGACATTGATAAATGGTAACAGCATACTAAAAGATGCTATCACTGAAGCATTTACACACCTTTCCAGCGACTTTTCCAGTTGCGTTTCCTGTGGCAGCAGCTCGCCTCTTCCTGAGGTGTGATTGGTCCGAGACTACCCATTGCAGCTCTGTGCCAACTGATCTTCGTTTTCGATGGTCATGTCCCTGGTGGTCATCCTGCGTAACTACTGTTTTTGGTTCATTTCCGATCCCAAGCTTTTTCGTAAGGGATTCAAACTTTGCCAACGATATTATTCCATTGGTCGCATACTCTGTGAATAAGAGGTCAATGAACTCTTCCGGCTTTGGTAAAGTCGACTTGTGTACGTTTGCGTGCTCTGCGATGCAATGGCCTTCAAGCAGCTGAAGAACTAAATATGAGCTTAACTTGTCTAATTCCTTTGCATTCTTAACTGCTTCTGATAACTCAGCTCCTTTCAACGCATCATGCACATCAAAGCACTAAAATACAAAAAGTTACCATAAAATACAGGAATTTGAAACGCAATCATTTTATACATGTTTTCATTTACCAACAACAAACAGCACTAACGTCACATACCAAAAATGCGCACAAACCCAATATCAAATCAATCATTGCTCCTGACAATAGTCAAAAAGGCGTTCATTTTGGATGATAAAATGCACAATAGCAATGAAATGCAACGTTTCGCTGGCTAATTTATGGGCCTCGGATATCTTACCCTATAACCTCGAATATTTAAATTTTCTGCACATTCAAGTGTAGAAAATAGGGCCGCAAATAGGCGCCGGGGGCCTGTATCTTGTCGCTGAATATCTCTTTGCATCATCTCATTATTTAGCTTTGTGTATAATGACTCTATAGAGTAGGTAAATATAATACAGTTTTGGAGTTCGTAGCAACTCACAGATTTAACTACACTGGGTTAAAAATCTGGAATTCAATCCAACACACACGAGAGTCGAATACACTAAATCGGTTTAAGAATGCGCTAAAAATCATGTTCTAAGCTGAACGAAAAAATTAAAAACTATTTTGCGCACAAATCCACGGAACAACAGTTATATCTATTTAGTTAACTTATTCACTATATCTATAATTAGGACCCTTATTTGTAATTAGGATTTTTTGTACATTTACTGAATAATGTCGTGATTAAATGAGAAATTAAATACAAATAAATAAATAAGTCCATGAAAGTTTGTGTGTCAGGAAAATTCAAAAACAAAAAAGGGAACGGGATTGGAGGCCCCTTGTTCAGTGACTATGAAGGTGACAGCATATTTTCTCAAAATTAGAGCCATTTATTAAAGACATTTGTATGTAATACATCTGCTTCAAAAGGAGGGCCGGATAAAGGCACCGTGGACAAACGCCGGCACCTTTATATGAACGGTGCCTATATGAGAGATTGTAGGGTAAAAGAATATTTTCTAAGTTTGCGAAAAAGAACGATCTTTGGTAGAAATTTGATGCGACATTTTTGTGGAGAGCATAAATTCATCTGTTTGCTGTTTGACCTTCGATATTAGATTGATCTTGAGCTTTTAGTTCTCTGCGCCATTGCGCTTGATACCCCTGATCTTATACAAATCTTTCAGCTGGTGCTATTTCGGAACTCAGGAATGTAGAAAGCATTCAAAAAGTTACTCTTTTGTGCTTAATTATAGGGGGGTCATATTGCACTTTTAAAAATTTTTTCATAGCATATAATAATGACCCCCCCATTTTAGCAAAAGGTAGGAATCATCACTACCAGCAAAATTTTCAATGTCATTTTCATTCCATTACTCATGAGTCAACTCTCCATCAAGCACTTCGCAACCCTTGTCAGGTGGAACACTTTCTATCACTCCATCCAATTTTCACTAACACCATCTGGTGGGATCATCAACTCTTCTACTTTCTTCAAGGTTGCTGCGATTTTCCCAGTAGGTCATTTTATTACCACCGCTCCACTTTTTAAAAATCTAGAAAATATCCACCCCCTAAAATTAAGCACACAAGAGTAGGGGGACATGCGCTCAGGGGCACCCTCAAAAGCAAAAAAATGCAAACTAAGTAGACTAGTGTTAGACTGATGCTCCACAAGGTTAAGTTCTTGGTCACCTGTTCTTCAACATCTACATAAATGACTTGCCATTCTCCTTAATGGACTGCAAATGACAGATCAAATTACCAAGTTAAAGATAAAACTTAGAAAACGATAAATTTTAAATGTAAGCTAAAAAATTAAACACTTTCGTGGTAATGAAAATTGACTTTTTTCCCTGACCTACATTAAGAAAGTGCTATTTTTCCTTTGACTATTACAAGCTTCCCTCATCTTCCCTGACATTCCCTGACCTAAATGAAATAGACACTTTTCCTCCTGACTTTCCCTTACCGTATAAACCCTGACTTAAATTTTGCAATGGAAAAAGACATGCGTATGAGGAAACTATAAACGATTCTCCAATAAAGTATGTATTCCAATATCTATGTCTATGACATCATCATCGTCGACAGTTAACAAGAACACAATTTTGTATGAATGAACTTTTTTCGTGGCAGAAAACCGGCTGGAAAAAGGGACAAGGACAACAACTCAAACTTAAGTTCACAAACATCTCGCACGAAAATAGAATTTCAAACAACTGGCTAAACAAAGCTGAGCTAAACCAGAGCTGCAGCTGAAAAATTCGCATGGCCTGGTTGGGTATGTTCATCAAAAAACGAAGCTCTGTGTACAAAATGTACAAACATTACTTGAAATAGGTGTTGGCAAAGTAGATGACTTATCACAACCACTTATAGAAGGATGTCTCATAGATCTTTAAAATTGGAGAAGAGTCCATTTGTCAGAAGTATCGATGACAGATAGGCCAGTGCGAAGAACGCCGATAGACTTTCATTCTTAAACCAACATAACATTCTGTAAAACTGAATTCGCTCATAATGGGCTATTTAAATGGGTGTATTTTATTTCAATAAACACTAAGAAAGTAGCAAACCCAAATCTTAGCAAAAGGTTTATGCTATGGCCAAACTGGGCACCATTATTGGCCAACATATCAAATTTCATACATGCTTCGCATATGTCGCTCAATTTGGCAAAAGCGATGGTTAAAAAATGCTGCCAGCATGTTTCCACATGCTCAGATATTTTTCAGCAAAATGTGTTGCTTAACAGAATGTTGTCCAATTTAGCTACCATGTTGGTCAATATTTCAGATAGATGGTGGGGATATCTAAGGTTTAACAATGCCAGAGTAAAAAGGCCACAAGGATCAAAGTAGTACGAGCAGATAATCCGTCCAACGCACCAACCCCACCTAATACTTCAATGTGCAACCCTGCCAGTAGCAAAAGGCAGCTGCAGCCGTCGTTCTACTCTCCATTTATATTTACACAGCAGTGAAAAAAATGAACAGACAAAAAATTTATCATGCATCAAGTTTGCTGGCCAATAATGTTCCCAAGTTCGCCACTTATATGGAAAATCTAGCGAAAAGAAAATTGACGCGTAGGTCAACAATGCTGCTTTGAAAGGCTAGAAATAATTATGTTCAAAACGGGGGTGCTCTCCAGCTATTTCAAGCAAGAGATCTATCTGTGCTTTCATAAAGAACTTTGCAATAAAAAGAGACGCTTTCTGATGAAACTGTACTATACTCCAGAAATGTATAGACGATCTAGTCAAATGCCGTTTTCATAAAATTAGTTAGCATGTTCAAGCTACAAGTAGAGTTTTTGACAAAGTTACACTTTTGATACTTTAGAATAATCTTTGGCTCAAAACCAGAAAAAGTTAACAACCCCCTTCGAATAAACCCCTTCGAATAAACCCCTTCAAATAAACCCCTGTTGTAAACTTTATACTCTTGTGGATCAGTGCAAGACTTGACAATGAACTAAACTTCTCGTTGGATATATAATAACATTGAATCAACCCAATATTTACGATAATTACATAAATCTTGTTTTGTTTTGAAACTCTTAACTTAAACTCGTACCATTACACTACTGGCTGTGTACAATTAATCTCAACTCGTAACTCTTAACTATGAACTGTGTACTGTAAAGCGAATGCTAAGCTAGATATACGACGAATTGCAGAGGAGCGCTACACGTGACAAAGCTTCCAAAAGTCAAAACCAGAAAAAATCGGATTACTTTCGATATCGGATCACTACTTTTGACCAGTGATGATTTCTAAACATTTAACAAGGGGGGCTCTAGGCACAGCCACGCCCATCGTTTGGGTGTGGCCCAGATACAACCACGCCCATATTTTCAAAGTTGAAAACATGATAATTTAGTTTAATACCGATAAAGCATAATCAACAACAAGAGATGCGTCAATAACCATATAGCAGTGCACAATTGATCATAACACTTTGGAAGCAAGGCCAATAAACTCTGAAAAGCTTAAGGCAATCCAAGATTTCTAGGGGGGCTCAGCCCCCCAAATGAGCAGAAATTTTAACAAGGGGGATCCCCTTGAGGCCCCCTAGAAATCACCCCTGCTTTTGACCTAGTGTGAATGCATGAATCCAATACATCGTCGCTCCTGAAACTGTATCTGAGCTGCAGTCAGCTTTGTTTTCGAGCGTCAATCAATTTTCAAGCAATGACAGTTGCCATGCAATAAAGGCGAGAAAAGACGTAGAAAGAAGAAGATAGTTGCCATGTAAAGTTTCTCTAAACAAAAGGCTTAGTGATGTGAATGAAGCGGAACGGAGTAGTGTGAACAATGTAAAATTTTGATATCGGATTTGGTCAAGAATGTGGTACAAGATGAATCCGATATAGTATGAATGGGGCCTTAGTGGCGTAATGAAGCGGAGCGCATGTCTTAAGAATGTCATCAAATCATCAAGACAATATTCCATTGGCTTTGTACAACCCCATGATGTGTATTGAGTGAGTTATCAACTGACCATCTCCGATCCTCCGCAACCCTTGCAATTTTATGGATACAAGTACTTGCGTAAAGGTCGCTGATGATCAGCGAGTGTGCAAGAGAGCAATAGCCGACTGTCGCCGACACTTTGCGATTTTTAGGAAACCACCTTTAACAGACGTCAATATGTATAACTGTCTAACACCTTGTTTATCTTTGATAAATTGTTCACCACACTTATTGTTTATCATATCATGTGCTGTTTTCCTGCTGAGAAATTGCATTCCCTTGCTATAAAATGTGAAGGCACACTCTTCGGTGCCAAGCCAAGTCAACGGGGAAGGGTGAGCTTCCTTGTACAAGTTACAAAAGCGAAAGTGTCAATAAGCGGGGGGGGGGG
>WIPJ01000513.1:98244-108772 GCA_018155075.1 Cassiopea andromeda
GGGGGGTAGGAACTGCTACTCAACCACGAAAATGAAGGTCATGGATTGTACTTTCTCTCTGCTAACCACTGGTGACTGCTATAAACTAATGCAGTATAATCGCCATAACTGGGACTAGTTTTCCATTCCCCTTGAAAACCCCCTATACTTCTTCACAAGTTTCCCTCAGCCCAACTGGGGTCCCTAATTAGAAGGACTCCCGCTAAGTGGAAACGATATTTAGCATCCCATCGGTAATCTTGCTGCGCTTAACTGTTGATTTGTTGAAACCTGCTCAATGATTTCATAACAAGGAAGGAAAATACTTCTCACGGATAGATGAAATACTTCTCGAGCCAATATTAAAACGGGTATGTGGTTAGAAAGTTTGAGGTAACATGCGAGAAGTGCAGAAGTAAAGTAGTGGGGCGCCGCTTGTTTTGCACAAATCTTTATAAGAAACTTTGAAGGTAGCCCATTCCAGATAGGACATTTTGCCTTGCGCGGGGATCTTGTCCCTCGCGCACATCAGCTATAAGCCACAAAATTCTTGTGACAAGCTAATTTTATACTTCACTCTCAGCCGCGCAAATGTCTTATCATCCAAGCTACTTTCGGCCAAGTAAGTTATAGGCCAAGAAAAAATCCCCAGGGCATTATCTGGAGGCCACTTAGTTATATAAGAAAATGATAATCTCATTCAGCAAATATCGTATTTTTGAGTGACGTTGTCAAATAACAATTTACCGACCGCTTTCTAAATCTAAAATAGCCTTTTATAACAGTATAACGATCCTTTCATGCTTCTTCCTCAAGACAATTTACCGAGTTTGGGGGGGGGTGCGCCCCCTCAAAACAATCTTGCTGAGATTGAAAAGCATGAAAATTGATAGGAGGAAAGAGGTCCCAACAAGCTCAGAGGAAGAAAAATATAAAAACTTTAATGCCGCTGCGTCAGACAATCATGTTCCCACAATCCCACGCATGATAAAGACTGTAAACAAACGCATTCCTGATACTTCTCAATTGAAAATCCAACTTCGTAACTAAATTTTCAAACTCGGGCTTTTTCGAACCAAAGCGCAGTTGAGTCTCTCTCAAAGTGAATGTGGTATATGTATAGATTTCAGCACGTTAAATGGTCATGTACATAAAATGAGACATTTGGAACGAAATTTCACATAATAACAACGGTACACAAGACCGCGCGTCGCTCCCGCAGGCATACCTGTTTAGAAAAAACGCAATACCGAAAGCACAAAGATTGAGCAAATTCTCGATGAACTAGTGTTTTCAGCAACAGAACAAATAACAGGTAATATGTACATAGCATTTCTTATTATAAAATGCTGCAGAACAGTGAATAGACTCTTATTAATATGATGTCGCATTTCATGCTGTAAATAGAAATACACGGGGGGCCGCTAATGCAACCTGCTCATTCGTAGGCATCCTGTAAACCAAAACCTGAAAAAGTGATTATAAATGTCACCTGAAGCGAACAACGAAATATTTTATTCAGCTATTTCACTATCCCTCAACGGAACCATCAAAGGCTGCCTTTTGTGAACTTCATGCAGCCACGTTCAAACCATGACGCCATGCTCTAAAGGATCTAGGCCATGCAACATAGCAAAATGATTTTTGAAACAGACCAAGGAACTCTCTACATTTCAATTCATTAAGATCTACCTATTGGCATAATATTTCTTGAAATCATCATGCTATAATGTAACGAAACATATTGAAAGGCGCGATGAGTTAGTCTATTACGAAACACAACGTGGTCGTCGGCGGCCATTTTGAAAGCCAACAAAAGAATGAGCCAGCAAAACTTACCGGTTTCTTTGTTAATCTAAACTTTAATGTCGTGTTAACATCTTCTAGTAACTTGTCAATATGTTTTTCTTCCAGTGATCCATGGCCATCACCGTATTGACGAAGCAGCGAATTGAACGGTGTCTGTGTTAAGTTTTTCTTCTGGGCAGCGAAGGACTTGTTGCACACGGCACCAACACTTCCTTGAATGATGGGAGTGATCATGTACACAATTCCAGAAAAGAGACTTTCAAACTGAGTCTTGTTGAAAGATGACAAGCTTTGGTACCCATACCAGTTGAGAAGCTCACTTGAGTCAAGGCACTTGAAAAAAACAGAACATTTTCAATAACTTCCTTAATTTCCTTTTGCGATGACGGTCGTGGCGATGGAAGGCAACTGGCCTACACCATCAACTTCGTGAATGCAAAACAAGACCATGATAGGAAAAGCAAGTTCTAGGCTCCCAGGGAAAACGACTTATCTTTAAAATATGAATAAAATATATGAAGAGAACCTACCAATTGACACGATTCACGTTGAGCAGTGTTCGAACAATTCTTGAACCCAATTTTTTCCAGAAGTGAATTCACATGCCAAACATTAAACGTTGTGGTGCTGTTGCTACCGCTGATCTCTTTGGCTATACTATTGAAAGCGTTTTCATGTGAGTGAGAAGAAACTGAAGAAAGCAAGAAACTGAGAAGTACAACGAGCAGCTTCATTTTTCTGTAGTTGGTATTCAGAGTCACGAATGTAATAGTATAAAGACGCGCAAACTGAAAAGTTATTACCTGTCCATTTATTGCATTGTTCTTTCAACCAATCAGAGGTCAGAAACACAACAGATTGAGAACTGGTTAACTTTAACCCAATAGAAATCCTTCGTTCTAACACCTTTTCATTCAATGCCAGCACAATTAACAAAGCCCTTGAGAATGTAAAAATTGTCATAAAGATAGGAAATCGCAATTCGTTGGATAAACGCCTGGCCTTTGTAAGATGTTTCCCTTAAATTAGAGGGTCTTTTCAATGGTGCGTTAAACATAGGAGGCTTTGTTAACTTGTTTAAGCGTGTCTCATTCGTACGTTATGAATAAAGATAAAAATCTTGCAAATTATTTGCAATCTTGTATGTAAATGGGAAGCAACCCTTAAAACACCGGTAGAATGGGCACGTGTACTCGAGGGGGCCTCTATTCGACGCATTACGCAGTGTTGTATGCAGTTTTGCAGTGCTGAATTTAAATATAAAGTGGGGGGGGAGGGTGTGGGTTTAACCAGAATTGTGAGACAGCGACCTTTAGAATCGCGCAAAAGTGCTGCAATTCACGCATTGATATCCCAATGATTATAAAGCAGGCTATAATACCATCTCATATTTGAAGTAAACAAAGTAAGTTCAAAGAGCTTTAGAAAAGTAGAAGAGTTAATAGAAGATTTCCAAGACTTTTGAAGGGAGTTATGCCCAATACTTGTTTTCCACAAGGGAGGCCACCAGTGATGAAACTTAAGGGGGTATGGGGGCACCCCCAATTGACAACTTGCCATTTCACAGGGCAAAAACGGTAGTAATATGTACTTCTGCAAGACAATTTACTAGACCCAGGACCATTGGTGAACTACTTTAACTAAAACAAAACGTCACAGACAAAAGATCTTCGCGGAGAAACGTCTGATACCCCCAAACATTTATTGAAGTTGCGTCCCTGGAGGCAGCGCCCCCCCCCAGTACCAAAAACTTTTTGGTATGCCTTGAACATAAAATTTTTTTAAATAGTTTGTGTAATTACTTTCATCCTTCAATAGGCCTCTCTCCACGAATGCAATCATTTTCAAGGCATACCCAAATCGCTCGTTACATTTGATTGTTATTTAGGTGGTAACAATGCCTTGTTGTTACTTGCACAAGTATGCATCTGAGGGGTTTTCAATAACTACGTCATGCTATGGGGGGAGGTAGATGGTTCTACACGTTCTTCATGATTCTCCGTCACAGTAAATTAGAGGATGGGTGGAACTTGATTCAAGTTCGTGGTGTCTTGATAATTTATCATTCTATTGAGAGGTTTTGCAAACGCATTGAGAATATCCGACACTAAGCCTAAATTAATGAAGTTGTCGAACCAAAGTTAACTATGGTCGAACGAAGACGTGCTTTATACACTTCCTTTTTATAAAAGTAATTTTTAAGAACAGGAGCCTGAAATTTCATGGAAGCCTCGATTTGAGTTAAGAACAAGGCTGAGACTGAAGCACTGTCGTATAATTTATTTTTGGACAACGATGCATTAGCTTTCCATGAACACACTGGCCCTGTTTACACTACACTACCTAACCTAGGTTTGCACCAGATTAAAACTAAGCTAGGTTAGTTTTTCTTAAGGTTGATTTCCATATAATCGTAAGCATGTATCCACATAGTCGGAAGGTACCTGCGATGCATCGCCGATCCATCGCAGATGAGTGTTTCCACATAGAAGGAGCATGTTTTCATATAATCGGAAGGTGCCTGCGATGCATCGCCTATGCATCGCCGATGAGTGTTTCCATAAGGAAATTGGCAACCAAGGGCTTGTAACCAAGGAAAGAGATTTTAAGAAGTGTGTGTGTAAACATTACGTAAATTTTTTTCAAACTTTCATTCCAACAATATATCAACTAATTACAATTATACATCTCACTATATACGGCAATGTACAATTGGCTGTGACAGTGGTACAAAAAAAAATCAAGCGTATTAGAAAAGAAAAGTGTAGTTAATTACTGAGAAGTCAATATTCATGTGCCGTGTAATTTTGGACTTGTCCATGGCTTATTGCGGCCACAGAATATGTAATATATGCATCTTATGGTGATGTTCATGATCTTGGACAGGACAGCGTAATAATTATTATTTTTTGAAACTTCTCATGTATATATTCCAACTAAAAATTACAAATACAATTCTCTCTGAATACAGGTAATTTGTATCTGGCTGACAAGGTTACATTTAGTCATTAAAAAAAACCCAAACTAAAATGTGAAATAACACGTAACTTTATATAAACATTTTTTTCGAACTTCATTGTATTGAATAACATATTATATACTACAAATGTAAACCTCTCTCTAATGAGGTAGTCTACAAATGGGTAGTTTGGTACAAAATGTCATTAAATGTCATACTCACTGTGGACCGAGGAGTCAGATGAGGGGTTAGAAAGAGAGTAGGTCAGGTGAGGTCCATGGCTAATTGCGGCAGCAGAAGATGTAGTAGGTTTTGCGAATGGCGATGTTCGTGATTTTAGAAATGATACATTTTTGGTGACGGCTTTCAAGCTTCAATTCATTGCACATTTCCATGAACATTGTACAAGATTGATCATATATGCCTAAGCAGCTTAAAGATAAGTTTATGAATTTAACGTCTTGGTAATACTTGCTAAGATTTTTCACAAGAGTGGAGTATTTTGCTTCTTTGCGCTGAGCGTTGCATTTAGCATTGGTTTCAAAACCAATAGTTAGTTCTAGAATGTGCAAAATGTTGTCAGCAGTTTCTAAGAGAAGGTCCGGACGTAAATTATCTCCAGTGATTACGCTTGGAGATGGAAATGATGGAAGGTCTACGAACAGGGTAGCACCCTTGACAGATTGCAATGAGACTGCTACGAAATTCAAAACAGAATTGTGGCGCCAAGTATACCGACCCTCTTCAAGATATACCTTGCATCCAGCAACAACATGTAGTAATGATTCTGGGAGTAAGCAGAAAGAGCAATCTGATGTTTGTGAAAGTTTCCACAAGAGAAGGTTTTTACGAGTTGCAAGTGTGTTGTTCATGTAGAGTACAGTGAAATTAAAGATGTTTTTAGGCAAATTACCTTGGACTGATGACCAGGTTGATGTTAGTCGGGGAAGAGAATTTTTAAATACGGCAGAAAGAATAGCACCTTGACAAGAAAGCTCGTGTTGGATCCTCTGGATATTAGCACTACGGACAGCTTTCAAAACCTGCTTGGTACTTTGATAAATGTCGTACTGTATGTTTTATCCGCTACTGGTATTTTCCCATGGAGACTTAATGTTATCATTTGGAGACAACTTCAAGGTGTTACGTAGGACTGTTTGACATTGGAGAAATTTTGTAGAAGGAAGTTGGAGGTTAAGACCGAATTTAGATTTAGGCAGAGTGAGATGACTAATTGTAGCACTGATAGGAAGGTCTAGCCAAATGCATACACACGAGATCAGGGTATTGTCAAGATTTTGAATCACCCTTGTTTTTGAGATATCTGCAACTGTGAAGTGCCAAGACAATTTAGAGAGAACGTATTTTTGGTAAAGCAAAAGTTTGCTTTTTGGATGAATATTCAAGGAATCAATTTGCTGTAGAAGATCTGTAAGAGTTGCCTTAGCATCCAACTGGTGTAATAATAATAATAATTCAATTTGTTTATAGTTGGCTTGAAGAATATCTTATGCTAAATAAACGCCAACATATTGTGATTGAAGTTATCTGATATTGAATGATTCATGTCACATGAAATACAAAAACAATAGGTCATCGCCGATACATCGCAGATGGGTGTTTCCATATACTTTAAAGCCATCGGCGATGCCGGGAAAGCATTGTAACGATCGGTTCTACTCTCCCGATGCTGTTACGATGTTCCAGATGCATCGCAGACATCGGAAAAAGAGTGTTGCCATTAAAAAATATCTGCCTGCGAACCATCGCTGATGCATCGGCGATGCATCGCAGGCACCTTGCGATTATATGGAAACATGCTTACGATTATGTGGAAACCAGCCCTTAGTGTAAACGCGAACTAACCCGGGTTCGCCACAGGCTGATTCAACCTACTTCTGGAGGTGGGTTCGCCCTAGGTCGAACCTAGGTTAGTTCTGTCGAAGTGTAGTGTAAACACAAACTTGGGGCGAACCTCGGTTAGTTTTTCCTCTGTGTACATTTCAACAGAACAGGAGAAAGCTCTCAATATTTACGGAATTCCTGCTTTCGCTCATTCATTTAGATATGCGCGATGCGTGTCAACATTGTTAGAATCGCTACTTGGAAGATGGTGAAATTTTAGTAAGTCATATTAGGATTCCAGCTGAAGAAGCAATTTAGCGGCAACTTAACTTGTCCACAAAGAAAAGGTGGATCTTTAGGAAGTTCGCAATGAAATTTGAGGCTAAGAATGGCTTTAAAAGAACATTTCAGTTAGTAAAAGAATTCTCTCACTATGGTTTTCCCATCTGCGCACTCGTTGACATTAAACTAGCCTGGGTTCGCCCCAGATTTCGTTTACACTACAAATGTGGAATGCACAAGTATAAACGCGACTACAACTAACCTGGGTTAGTTTTATTTTGGCCCGAACCCAGGCTAGTTTGTGTAGTGCAAACAGGGCTATGGACATGAAATATCCTTTCTTTGCTAGCTTGAGGAGAATTAACAACCTTGTCTCTTCTCTTTAGTTTTCGCCAATTATTTGCCCCTAGCGAAACTAGATACTATGCTGAGATTGTCTATTTATAATTGTTTATAAAGTTTTTTCAATAAAAAGCATTAGCTGATGGGCTCAAAATCAATCAAAACGTCCAATGTTGTTTTGCATATTATCTTTCTATGTAACTTAAATCCCCTAATAAGCCCCTGGGCGCTTATTTGCAAAAATGAACACCCAGGGGCTTATTCGGGAATTCACGGTATTTCTAAATTGCCTACGCCCCACAAATTTAAGAACAAATTAAGAGCAACTCAGCTTCAAAATTTCAGATAAAGTAAGAACAGCCAGCCTGAACTTCAATTTTACTGGTTCGTAGAGTGCAGCCTCTACTTGTTCCTTTCCCACCTTACTTTCTAATGTAGATGGGACGTTTTAGATGGGACATATAAAGTTTACAGACATTTTACTGCTAAATTCAAACCTTTATATTTTGCATAATTTTCATTCTACCACTCCGAGTTTTGCTGAATCCTGAAAACAATATGTTTCAGTGGGTCTTTGATGTTTGGGAAGATGATATTCCAGATATCGATTGTATGATGTTGATATGAAACTAGTTTGAACAAGCGACTGACAATAACATATTTGCTATTCATGTTAGGCTGTTACATGATTTTTGTGTTATAAGAAAGTTGTTTTGGCCTAATACTAAAACTGTCTTAACTTTTTTTGATTCCAGTATCAAACCTTTCTCAAAAAACATTTTTGAGTTCCAATCTTTTGAACATGCACACTAGAGGTAAGTGAAAATCTCCATGCACACTTGAAATTGTGATAAATCTCAGTAAATAGCAGAAGTTAAGCTGTTAGAGGGCGCAAGTATAACATACCTTTCATTTTGTGCAAAGATGAATCGCATTTTAAACACTTCCAAACTTTCTTAGGTCTCAAAAACCCAGTACTGAACTTTCTTAACTTCTTCAGCAGTCAAGTACTATTTTCTTTTAATCACTAGTCTAGTGGTTCACCTAAAAAACTTTACTTGGGGGCGCCTAGAACTTCTTCCTGTAAAGGTCCATGACTTGATATCAAGAAATTTTAAGCATAACTGGATTGTCTCTAATGGAATTGAAAATTGATCAATAAGTGAGCTAGGAGAAAATATTTTGAAATTCTAAGGCTGCGTGAAAATTAAAGAAGTAGAAAATATTCGGTGTTAAATGTTGCCTATTAGATGTAAACCATATTTGTACGCTTCCCCATGAGTCACGTGGAAGAGTTCAAATATGGTTTACAACTAAAGGACAAAATGTAGATTTATTTTCTGTTTCTGATGAACTTTCAAAATAATAAGTCAAGAGATAGGGCTACAAGGAGTGCCTGGGGAGCTGCACCCCCAAAATTTGTACCTAGCTCTCCCGCTAACATCTAAAGTTTTAAAGATTTCTATATGCTGTCGTCGCTTTAACGATATGTTCTTCCTTTTTCAGCCAATTTAAAGGGCTTAGCCCGCCATAATGTTCTCGCTTCGCTCATCGTCGGCACTTTGGCAGTGCTAGCTATCCTAAGATTTTTGTTGGCACCGCCTATGAGTTCTTCTGAGTGACTGCTACTGTTACGTTTGTTGCTATACTGAAAACTTAATATGAGAATATCTTCAAAGTTCCAATCGAAAGAGTGCAAAACGGATGAGAGCAGAGTATAAGAAAGACGAAGCATGTGAGAAACCATGAAGTGAGAAAGCAAGAACATGAAACAATAGATAAAAGGATGTAGCTGTTCAGCTATAGTTACTCTAGAAACTTTTGACATTGCACTTTTTGGCATTGCGAACGAGAATGAGCTTGACCTTATTGGAAGACCTATTGAAATTTCAGAAGCTATATCATGTGCCACCAAATTTAGTGATTCAGGGACACTCACCTGTTACATAACGGTTCTACGGGGGAGGGAAATTACCATGCAGAGTTCGTACAAACTCCTTTAAAAAATTTCCAAAATTTTTCCAAGGCCAAATAACCAAATCCATGGAACTCATTTTCATGTGCATTTTCAAGCCCTATACTAATAGAAAAACGCTATTTTTGATGATATATTTTATAATTTATTGGAGAATTACGCTTTGTAGTATAAATAATAAAATGAACAAACATATACGGTGTTAAATAAAACACTAAGCTACATCCATTTTAGGATATTTTTGGAAGTTTTCCAAACAAAAATCAAAAACTTTTCCATAGCCATTGAAGAAATCCTCTCTTTTTCTATATTTTCCAGGTCCTGGAAAATGGCATTTTCAGTTTCCATAACTCTCCAAAACATTGCAAACCCGTACGGACCATGAGCTTGACTTATTACGCTATTATGTTATGTGGAGAGTATAGTAGGGAGCATTACGAGAGAGGGGGGGGTCTGATACACGGTAAATATGAAATTACGTAACGTGTGGATGAATGACACTTTCCTATGTTAAAAAGAGGCAGTTCACTTTAAGCCTAGCGTACATGGGGAACTTTTGTGCTTCAAACACAGATAATTTTGATTTTTGTATTTCAAAGATTGTTTGCGAGAACAAATGTTAAATCTGGAAAACTGTTTTTTCAGCACAGTAGCCTATCTGCGTGTCTTCCAAACAAAAGTATCTCTGTGATTGAAACAAAAGTTGCCCGTGTGCGCCAGGCCTAACAAGCGTGTTACAAGCACGATAACAAGCACGTAACCGGAGGAAATGCCCTGAAGGGGCAAAACCTGCTTGTAAAATCACTGTGGAGGAGCAAAGGCTTGTTTTCCTATGTAAATCTCCAGGTTAATAATTCTGTTTGAGGGGGCAAAACAATGCAAAGTTTCTGATTTGGGGGGCATTGCCCACGGGTCCCCGTAGAAGAAGGCATGTACACGATAATTTATGGAAAGACTTCCCAACAGGGGTGACTTCTAGGGGGGCTCAGGGGGCGCACATTAAATCACCACTGCCTTCCAATCGACCATTCTTTAAAACACAAATAATGTACCAAAGAGAAGGTGGTTGGCATGGGCATTGTAACAGGAAGAAGGCCAAAAACTATTGGAAGAAGTGGATGCAGTGACTACAAAAATTCCGATGTAATCATGGATATGAGAAAACCTTATTAACAATCCTGGGAAATACTACAATATACACAAAAATCTATCTAACCATAAGAATATTTTACAACAACGTGAATAAAATAAGACAAATTTAATTAAATCAGAAATGCAGTAATCCGCAACACAGCAAATAAATACTACATCTTTCTATATATTGTTTTCCTAGTTAT
>WIPJ01000513.1:111889-126040 GCA_018155075.1 Cassiopea andromeda
CTATGTTACGCCTTGGGGGTAGGTAGTTTCTCCGTGATGGTAAATTAGGGGAGTGGGGGGCACTTACTTGAAGTCTGTGGCGTCAGGGTAAAAACTCTTTTTAAGAGGGTATGCATAACGAGGGGACTCCGAAACTCAGCAGACAACCTGTTTTAATTTGGTTGTCGAACGAAACGTGTTTTACAGCTTTCAATTACTTATCTCTCACTTTACCTTCTCACGTAGATGGTACATTTTAGATGGGGCATGTAATGTTAAAAATCGATGTCAAAAAAAAATATGTTTTCACCGGCTCTTTGATGTTTAGGGAGGTGATACTGTAGAAATCGATTGTAGAAAAGGATACCTCATATTAAATGAATTGACATGAAACCAGCTAGGGCAAGTGACTGACAATAACATATTTTCTATTCATACTTGGTTGCTATTCAAACATTCTAGGTTGGCACTTACTGCTGCTGCTGAAAGAACATTATAGAGGAATGAGATCTCTTTACTTCTTCTCCTATCCTTATGCTATTTTAAAATATTGTTTTGCATCAAAGGGCATGCTTGTTCTAAGCGTGACGCAACACAAGGGAGTCTTGTGAGCAAACGTGACAGAGCGTGATGATGGGGTGGGGGCTGGTGGTGTTTAATGAATAGCTCCCCCTAACTAATTACATTGACCTGCAATTACAAGAATCATTTCCGCTCTAAACTGCTTTCTGTGGAACTTTCGATTTTCTGCATTTACACGAAATCAAAAACCGTAAATGGCAATAATCTGATAAATTATTTGAAACTAAATGGTTATATAGGAATAAATTATAATATAGGAATAAATTATCAAATATCAGCTGCATGTGATATTGTAATAATTCTTTCAGTGGGTGCTCCATTACTCTGCATTTGGTTACGCACCTGCGCAAGGGCCCTTTTACTAGTACGTAGATCATGGTCTTGCTGTGCCCGGATAAAAGCTTCAGTTTGTTCCTCAATTGAAAAACCAGGCTGTCTAGCATCGCCTACATAAACAGTTTGTTGCGCTATTCTGTGTACATCACTGTGTTCCACATTTACGTGATCAGAGAATTTTCGATCTCCACCGCGAATAGGCGGTTTTCCACGTTTTCCTGTCCCATTTCTCTCCTCAACAGGGATGCCAGGTTGCTTAACATCACCCAGGCTCTTCTTTCGCACGTTGTGTATTGTAAATTTTCGTGGCAACGAACTATGCCCGTAATAAAATAAAGGTGTATCCGGTAAGTAACGCTGCTTTGGACCAGACTCTTCATCCACATTATTTTTTGCATCTCCTGGCAAACTTGGCCTGTTCCTTTCCGAATCTCTAGTGGACTCTATAGTCTTCTTGTTCTGTGAGCCCGCTGCTAACTCCATCCTAGAATCTAAAGCATAGTTCGGTCGGTCTACTGTGATATTTACTTCGGAATTGTCCTGCCTTGGAAACGGCCTACTTCTATTTGCATGCTGTACCGTAGGATCATTGGGTGCATCATAACGAATACTTGCTACAATGCCGATAGAATATTCATCTTTTTCAGCTTTATTGAGCTCATTTGTTAGGCTTTTCCTAGCTCTGGCATTCATGTTGCCTTGCTTTACAGCAGGTTTCATATCCATTTGGGGATTGACATTGTGTTGGTTTTTCTCTCGCTGCAAGACTCTCTCCTGTCCACGCTGCAAAAGAGACTTATGGGTTCCAGACTTTACACTTGCTTCATCGCTGACTTGATGACGAGATAGCTTATCCATCGTTTTATCATCGAAATTTTCCTTTGACCCCCTTCTTTCAGCTTGATTTTTCACTAGGTTATTTTGAATGACATTCTCTGATTTCTGAACATGATGTAACTCCCTCTGCAATGAGACCACTCTATCTTCTTTTGCCCTTTTGGCACGTTCCTTTTCTCTTATGGGATCACTTACCTCTCGGGAAGAATTGCTTGCAATGTCTTCATGCATGCTGTGTGGTCGTTGTCTACGTGGAAAATCTATGAGCTTCTCAACTTCTGCATCTCCCCGATCATTACATAAGAACATCTCCTTCTCTTTCCTATCATTTTTCGAATCCATTTTGCGAGGCTTGTTTTTCCTGTAAATTCGAAACGAAATGTTTAATTTCAAGCAACTGAATTTAAACCATGTGTAGGCAAACTCTAGGTGGTTGAGATAGGATAGAAAAAGGCAGAAACGCACAACTTGACTTTCCCAAAGATAAAGAAATGAAACAGATGAAACTACGCGAACAATAAACAATATTATAGTGAAATTCTGAGAGCCAAGTAGGAAAAATAAGGCTTGAAAATGCATTTGGAAGACAAAACGTGCAGCGCTAACTACCCAAGGAGTACTGCAAGAGAAAAGAAATGCTATGCTCACAAGAGGGGTATTTCTTGACATCCATAAAAGGAGAACCCACGTTTTAGGCTATCAAAATATCAGATAGGCAAGTATAAAATTGATACGTCTGCACATTTCAAAGCATCAACTTAACACTAGCTTACTAAGTTGGTTGATGTGGCGGTAATATTTCAAGAGGACAGCGCCATTTGAGCTTGATTCCCAACTTCACCAACAATTTATAAAGATTGCTTTCAATAATAAATGGGAAAGTTTGGAATAATTCACGAGAAGTCACCAGACAATCACTCATTATGGGGCATACATTCTGTTGTTTAACAATCATGTCTGGGATAGTTAGCAATAAATGCCGGCGCCATGAAAAGTATGTTATTGCAGCAGCTTCCTTAGGAGTTCAATTCAGATGGTGAAATAACAGTGCAACACGAATGCTTTCTATTTTTCTTAAGGGTTGAATGAATAATAAGCTACTAATTTTCCTCTCCACTGCACATAAATGAACTTAGGGGTATTTGAACATGAAATTAAGGGTATTTGAAGCTCAAACTATAACTGAAATATAAAAATAACAGAAGATGAAAATGGCATTTGGATTCGTGAGAAACTGATATGCAGGCACCTCAAAGATCCATTTTAAATAAACAAGTTTGAAAGAGCAACATGAAATGAAATTCCAATGAAATGAAATTCTAACGCACGTACTTCAACAAATTACCAAGTCCTTTAAAGATTCCGGATCTCTTCTTTGTTTGATGGCTAGTATAGTAATTAGCATTGCTTGTTAGTTGTATTGGTATTGCATCGTCTTGTGTCTTCGATGCAACACTTCCTATAGATTGGAACAAACATTGTTAATAACAGATAATTATATAGGAATACACGCCTATTACTCAACAACAGATACTAGTCGTCCCTGTGCAATAAAATTAGCTTTTTAACAGACAATTGCGTGATTACAAGGCAAAATCTTACCACCAGGCATTGGACAATTTTGGATAATAATTACTTGAAAATTCAAAGAATAGTAGAGCAGGGGTGCCCCAACTATGGCCCGCGAGCCAACTGCAGCCCACCATCCAACTTTTACTGGGCCACATCAAACTCTGAAAATATGGCAGCACATTATAAACATATGAATTATTTTTGCGAACTGAAAAGCGATGGTCAATAATAGTAAGTCCAAAGCATAGCATCGCTGCTCCCATTGAGGGCAATGCTACTGATATGATGCAGTTGAGTCCAAGGCTCACACAACACTCACGAATCAATCCATTACTTGTGGGGCATGACCCGATCCTTGGTCAAGTCCTCTCAATTTGGCAATGACTGAACAAACTGTGGATACCCCCTTGATTTAGTATTGTTGATGACTACAATGCTGGCAATTCACTTTTGAGATGTTGGCATTGGCAAAACAGTGAATCCAATTCCTAACAGTTTGCCATGCAAATTGAAAATATCAGTATAGGATGCTCGAAATGGACAGACAAAAACATGCTTACCACCATTTTGAGTGTAAAAAACCTTTGATTTGTCGACGGCTGTCCTGAAACTATTATTCAAAGCTGTACTCCGAGACCTGAAAGATGATGAGAAGCAATTTCAACAGTTGCTGAAATTAAAATGGAAGGAAAGGAAATATTGCTGTACCTGTGATTCAAGCGCGGAAGAAGATGTGAAATGAAAAACGGTTATATCTAACTCTTATACGAAGAAGCCTTTTGAGACCTTAAATTTGAGAAGACATGTCGTAGCAGCCTTCTCGCAAAATGTGATAAAATTATGGAAGAAGTTGAAATCTTGTTGTTAAAAGGTAGTACTATAATGATGATTGTACTCACAGGTCGTGCATCATGTTATTGACATTTTGTACTAAAATAGTTGATTTCAAAATTGACTTCATTACCTTGCCTTGAGAACAGTGGGTGAAATAATTCTCTGAGCATTTGAAGGCGTGCTTTTGCTGAGTGTTGTATTTCTATGAAATATTTCTTCCTCATCTGCAAACGAAAACACATTGGCAATTTATTCTTGACACAAAAAGGGAGTAAAAGGTGTAATCAACTATTATCCCTCAAGCAAACAAGGAATGCAATGAAGACTCTTGGCATTGATATCTAATTATTCAGATCAAAAGAGGCGCCAAGGAAGGGCTAAGAAGCTATAGCCCTTTCGTCATAGCATCTCAACCACCGCCGGAAGATCATTAAATCTTTCCTAATACTCTATTAAACACATCTTAGCCCCCTTGTCGGAGTAGTCAGCACCCTGTCGGAAGATTCCTGGTGCTACCCTTGAAAATAAGAATCTGAATGAAAATGCCAAAGGAGAATATATTTACTCTTACACATCAACAACAAAAAAACTCAATTGAATACACATCAACAACAAAAAAACTAATATACACTAAAATCTTCTAAATGCGTTTAATACCGACAGTACTACTCAGAAATGAGAAGGTCAAAGCAGTGAGTAGGCATAGCTACAACTGTACACTCCGCTGTTCTATTGAAAGCTGAGATAAAAAAGCAAACACAGGGAACACATGAAGTGAATGCTAACAACAAAGGGTTCAAACAAATTGACAGCAGGCCCTAACTACAATGAGGGATTTCAAATTAAAATTCACCTGAAGCAATATGCGTGTTACTCAGCAGCGTATCGAGAGATTCAGTGCGTCTAGCAGCTTCACGAAAAGGGACAATATCTAAGTTAAATAGAAGCAGATAGCATGGTTAGTGTGCATGGAAAATAGTGCAAAAGGGTTACTGCGACATAGTGCTTGTGAGAGAAAATAACTACACTCTGCAAGATTATTAGTCATTAGTAGATGTTACTCTCTATGTCAACATGTAGAAGCTCATGGTCTGCGGGTAGCAGATCTGGTAGCGGTACTTTCCCGCACGGCTAACAAAGGAAGAGAACATTCAATGTATCCATGGCAACTCCCAAAATACCTTTCACAGGGTGTATGTAGGAGGTCTGGGCCGTCCGGAGTTATCAATCTATTCTATGAGCAAATATACGATCACATGCAAAAATATGTACTTCCTGCTGGCTGGTTGTATTGTAGATAAATGAATTAGAGATAGTAGTATATAATACCAGCTCTGAAGTAGAAGTGAATAAGTTAGAGAGTGGAAATGCAAGCTTCAAATACCTGTCTCAATGGCATCATGTGGTGGTCTACCTTCTAACAATTCCATTGGGAATGCATCACTCAAGCTATTTACTAAAAATAAATAAGATTTAATGTAAAGCATAATTTGTCTTAGAATTGCCAGAAACACGGAAGCATTTAATTTGAAGCATTTTAAATATCAACGGTTTCAATAGAAGGCAGCAACCGGTGACATACCGCCGGTGACTTCTGCCTGAACTGTAGTCTACTTTTGACGCAAAATGACGTAAAAAGTACACACAACGGGTGACCTTCCATGGGACACAGCCGCCTCCTTTTCATGATCAACCACTTATTCTAAATAGCATTGAAAGCTCTGACATATAATAATGACTCACTTTAACAATTGCATATAGCAAATAGGATATAACTATTTCAAAACGCAATTTTATATATTTTTTCATGGTGTTTTATTATTAAGTTTAATTTTTGATCATGCTTTTAACACCCTTCTAGGTTCAATGTACTTGTTTTTAAATATTGTATGTTTATTTTTTAAATATTTGTTATCGAGAGCCCCTTGAAAACCAGAACCACTGAAGGGCCACCCTCCTAAAACATTTGAAATGAAATAGACGAAATGAAATATAAAAAGTAGGTCATAATTGCAATATCAAAGATCACAAAACATGTCAGATTTCAACAATTTCTGCAAGTTTTTGCACTTCAGAGGCTACTGCACATTCTCGAAATCAGAAATAAAAATATTTTCTAACAAGACGAGAAGTAATCAAACGCCACGGAGGAATATCCACATAGTAGTAACTGATGGCCATCTTTTGATAATGAAATTTGTAAGGTGCACATAGGTGAGCAACAACCACCGTAAGCCATTAGTGCTAGAGAGCATCAAAACCCTACGATATTTTCCTCTAGAGAATAACTCGGACAACATGTAACAACAACAACAACAACATGTAACAGTCAGTGGATGCTGAATTGTTAATTACAATATACTAAGTAACATAAATGTGGCAAAAGCAAATATTTCAAAACTGTTTCATTCAGGTCAGCGAGAGAGAAAACCTTGTCTTATGCCCTTAAAAGATTCTGGAAGTTATTTCTAATAAAACACGCTTCTTGTTGAAAAAAATCAAAATTTACGGTAGGCAGACGAACAAAATTACATGGAGATAGAGTGAGAAAGGGAATACAGAGTACCTATGTCATTAGTTAGAACAAGCATTGTTATGGCAATGACCGCACAATGGTGCTAAAACTATTGAATTCTGGTTCTTCTTCCTCTAAAGAAAGAGGCATAACTCCCACAAAGAGACTTACCTGAATGTACATTCTCTAAACTTTTGCTTTTCTTCAGCTTTGTGTATAAAGTACTTTTTGTAGCATCGAGATGTGCCCTTCCCTTTCTTTCAGACATCGACAGCCTCCCGAATGCATCACGAGAAAATGGCATTGCTTCAGGACTTAAAACCAAGGAGTCAAGCGAAAACCGAGAACTCGTTGACATAGTGCGAATAAAATCGGCACTATCAATGGCATCATCTATTAAGTACTTTGGTCTCATCTCAGGAACTGACATCTCATTGGTTGGATTAATCATTGTATCCATGGAAGGGAAGTTTTTCTGTGAACTCTTGTTTGAACTTGTTTCCGATGAAGAAATGGACAACCGTTTTAATGCTTCATTATACGATGGTGGGTTATGTATCTTTGATGACAAATTAGAATTTTCATCAGTAGCTAGGTTCTCTGGTTCTGGATATCTACTATTCTGATAAAAGAATTCTTTCTGCTTTGGGAAAACTGTCGACTTCACTTCAACCAATTGACGATATTTAGGATCACCAACAGAGGATTTTTCAATAGCAACCGGCCTAGATGGTTGCTCACGTGGAATCTCACTAGAACTAATGGAAACAAACTTGACCGTGTCCGGACCGGAAGGTGGTTTGGAGGTGATATCTGTTTGAGCATCGTTTGACCTTTTTGATGTTAGTGACGTATCGACGACTCGTTTTTCCCTTTTGGGGGGACGAGGCTCCTTGGAATCTCCATGGCTTGAGGTGAGCTCTACAGAAGGAAAACATGCAATGAACTTATGAATACTATGATGAAGAAGACATTTATAGCTAAAAGCGGTAAGGACTACAAAAAGAAGAAAAAATACAATGAAACTATGTAAATTACAAAACAACATGCAGACATAATAGCATATAAAATGCAAATTGTGGATATTCAAATGCCGTTACTATACAAGTGAAAGCACAGACACAATAGTGATGCGACATTAAAAATTTATCAAAGATAGTAAAACATACACCATGTTTTAGGGAACAATGTTGCATGCTCAAAAAATACGATAGTCATTTATGTCCCCCAGTAAACGAGAAACAGCCGATTGTTTTCGAAAGAATTCCCCAATTAGAATAATTGTTTAATCATGATAAGAGGAGAGAATTTTGAATCGCACCCGTGTTTAATAATTGTATTCTAGTTCTACTATCTAACCCGGTGATTCTAAACGGGGGCGATATCGCCCCAAGGGGGCGTTTTGAGAAGGTATGATATAATATATTTACTTATGAAACTGATGAAAGAAAGTATATTTCGAGAGGAGGGGGGCGTTTTTAAAAACATTCGTTGAATTGGGGGGCGGTTAGATCAAAAAGGTTGAGAAGCACTGATCTAACCTTTATTCTTAATTGAAAAAAACCGTTTGCCACCCATTTGCCAATCATCGAATTTTCAAAATTATCAATGTCTATTAATCAATAATAAAATGATTAACAACCCCCCCCTCAGTAAAGGAATATTGGACTGCATGCATCCTTGAAGATAGAGGAAATAAAAGAAACACATTACTCAGGGGTAAAAACAAGGAAAATACATGGTGTGGGACATTTTTGGAACTGGCGCTTGGGGGCGCCCTGAGCCCACAGCAGGATCCAGGGGCGGGGCTCCGGGAATTTTCTTGAAAATACGAGTTTCTGCAATAAAAAATAAGTGCACTTTTTGCCAAAACCATTTATTTATTTGGGTTCGAAGCCTAACAGGTGAGAATTCCGAAATTTGTTTGTTGGGCGAATTAATTCATGAATGTTGTGCAACCATGTGTTCACTGATGCTGAAATTCTCACAATAAGCAATGAATTCAATTACTTTTCAACTCACTCTGGGGTTCGAGAACTGGAATTGTAGGCCTGACAGATGCTTGAAGCTCTGGTTTACTATCAGAGACTAATTGATTATGCTCAATTTTGGCTTTTCTTGACACAACGAGTTTGACTTTTGTTTCCTGTTTGACTGATTCCCTCAAAGCACTACGTAGAGAGTCCATTGCCTTATCATTTGACAAACCATCGAGAGATATGTTGTTAATCTGTAGTAGACGATCTTCTGCTTTCAAACGGCCATCCTGAAAAAAGAACTCGTTTATAAACATGACTATATCATCAGCTACATATGTTCTAAAACCATCAAATACTATACTAAATTACTGTACATCACGAAAGTCGATGATCAAAGGAAGACTCCACGAAATCGATAAAATTGAAAAAGTAACATATGCTTTACATGCTATCAATGCACACCAAAAAATCTTTCTTCCTAGAGTACCGTCAATTTGGCTTCAGAAAAGCATTTATACGAACAACCATGATAAAAAATTCCCCCAATAGCAGGAGCACAAGAGACGATGATAGCATTGATCATAACAACTTCAAATGATTAAACAAAACTATTATCAATCTATGGGTAGAATGGAAAACATCAATATTTCTGGGCAGTGCAAATGAATTTCTTCAATAAGCATCATCCTATAAAGTCTTTCTACATCCTTTGTAAATCGAATAGAATAATCCAGCTAATATACCAATAAATTTAAAATTGTAGATATGCTCATAATACCAATTAATTTAAAAAACACATAATACCTTAGCAGCTGCGCCTCCTTTAATGATCGATTTTACAAATATTCCCAGGTCAAGGTTGTCTTCAGTGCTCTTTCCTTTCACGCTGATTCCAAGCCCAGCTGAACCCAAATCATTCAAGGGTATTGTAATCGTAAGAAATTCGTCTTTCATGGCGGAAATGCCAGAATCATTGGAAACTGTCTCCTGAAATTAAATCATATTAATTGTCGTCGAAATAGTTTCTAATGTGCTTGAATACTTCATGACATTAGAGTCTTATTGAAAGTAAATCGAACTGTGCACACGCAACAGCTTTAGCATAATTCCCTGCAATGAAATACATTTGAACAAATTCAATATACTTAAGACATAGCTACCGAAGATTTCATACGAGAGAGAATTGTTAATTTATTGCCGGAAAAAATCAAAGATTCAGTTAGGTAACAATGCAATTAGGAGCAAACTACGTTTCTCCGATCTTTTCATTAAGAATCACCAAAACTCAAATCTCAATAAAAAAATCCATGCTATTTTAAGGAGTCTTGAAAACTACTTCTCTTCCTGGCATTGGCTTGGAAGCATACTGGAGCTACTGCTTAAAGCAGAAAGTGCATTTTCATGTAAACTTAAATGTTGTTACTCTACTTGATACATAATGAATAAAATATTACTTTCTAAAATTCATTGCATTCTAAAACTCATTTATTCATATTAAGTAAATGACTAACATTGACATTCAATATTACCATGGCTTCTTCATTATCTTCAGGGTCAATAACCTCTTTATTTTGTCTGTTCACCAATAGTTTAACTATTCCGGATGCACTTTTCAGTGTTCTAGCTACATTCGCCTGATCTTTACCGCTCACATCGACCCCATTAATCTATAGAGAAATGAGAGGATGTAGGTAAAGAAAGGGATTAACTAAAATGTAAACAAAAAGGGGAAATAGCTGATGAAAATAATTGAATATGTACCTCGATGATTTGATCGCCAACTTTCAACCTCCCGTCTGTAATAGCAGCACCTTTTGGCAAGATATTTTTAATATAAACAGGGTTGTGTCCTCCAGTCGTTATATCTCTGCTAGTTATACTAAACCCAAGGCCAGCTGTACCTGTCAACACAACACGAGAACATTCTAAAACAATGATTTCACTGTATTTGAGAAAATGTGACCACTCTAATTAATCTGAAAACAAACGCGACGTTATTCATTCTTAACAACAACATAATTTAAATAATAAAATAACTATCATATAAACCACCGGCACTAGAATAGGAAAAATCAATTACAAGGGCAAAGTTTTGTCTCAAACGTTTTCCATTGTTTGGTGGAAAAAAGGCAATGGAAATAAATGGCCATGAAAGTCTTGACAGCATGATACTTGTGAATATTCATGCGCATCGAGTAATCTTCAGAAAAGAAGCTATTTATCACAAGAAATATTCTATAGAAGGAACTCAAGCTCCAGTCATATATTTGGGCTTTCGCTGGAAATAGTTGCCAAAACAGGGCATGCTGAAGCGTACCGGGAAAGTCAAGAGGAAGTGGCGAAACGCTCTTGACTTGTCTGTCTACCTTTGAACCTATTCTTTGACGCCATATTTTAAGAAATTAGGATCTTATTTTGAATGAATGTTCTAGTTTCACACCACACTAGGTTAACCCCTAGGTAATCCCCAAATAATGAAAGCTACTCAAATTATTTACTATTCCGTCAATCTTTCTAACATGTTTCGGCAAAGAGAGGCAAACTCAGGCGTGTCGTCGAAGGGGGCTCAGGGTGACTCAAGCCCCCTTCTTAAAATTTGAATATTTCAGGGGGCTGAGCCCCTCTTAGAAGAATATGTCTCTCTTATCTCTTCTCGCAAGACCAGACATCACTACAAAAGGAGCACTTCTATGAGCAATATTTTCTTTACCTTTTACCATGTATTAACGTATTCTTATCTAACCAAATATTGCTGTCCTTATTGAAGGTACAATAATCTTACAACTAAGCTCACTTCTAAGATTTTAGATTTGCATACCACTTTTTGAAACAGTACCAACCAGTAGCATTCCTATTCACAAAAAGCACATACAACCATGAAGAGGGTGTGGTATATAAAAGCTGCATTAATTAACGGTTTGGTCGAATATTTCTTCACGAACAGCACCCTTCTCACGACTTTAGGACCATACCACTGGGTAAACTGGAAATCAGAGAGAAACTCAATTCAACAGTACAACAAAATTCTCATACATTGTTGCATGTGTTACTTGAAACGTTTTTGAGCGCTTTCAAGTAGAGATGTAGGGGTATTTTATGAGGGTTCTGTGTTTAGCTTCCCATTTCTCGAACATCATTTCTATTGGTGCCATTCAAATCTCCATGAGTAGTAAAAGCTCTCTCACCTTTTGATAGTTCAATCAAGATTTTGTCTCCGTGATGTGGTTTGGGAGCAGGGACTGCATTCTTAGGATCTGTTGAAACAAAATATAGACACAATACAACAACACTACTATAGTATAAATAAAAAGAAACAAAATTAACTAAAGTCTAAAGTCAAATCAGCGAGCAAAGGACAAAGATAAAAAGAAGCTAGGAGTAAATGAGAATGTGAGAAAGTAACTAAGACCCTTAGACTTTAGCAGTACAGTACAAATCATAGTGTATTAAGGGTGTGCCATGTTACCTCAACTAAAGCCTTCTAAATTTCACAATTCAAGGAAAAGGATGAAAAATTAGCTCCATTTACAGACCAGTGTTGCTGATACTATTCGTAAAACTATATTTCTAAAAATAAGATAACACAGACCAGTTACTTGGTTTAAACTATGTCATTTTGTGGAAACAAAGAGCCCTGCTCTCCTAAATTGCTTTTTATTCATTCCTATGCTGTGCACGAAACTTTTTATTAAGTATTCAGCGAGTTAGTGAGAAAGTGAGCGAGTTGGTAAGTGTGTGTCTGCGAAATAACTTTGATAGGTTCAAATGATGACATAGTTTGGCAAATTTACCTTCAATCGGTGCTTCGTGTATTTCGGTGTCTGTAACTGCCGGTTTAACTCTTGGTGCCTCTTTACAGCTTAATATTGCAGACTCTGGAACTTTTGGCAAGCTCATATGCTTTTCCATGGATACATTTCTTAAACTCGCTCTGATGAAATGATGCGACCTCGTTCTCTTTAACTTCACAGGCCCATCGGCTAGTGCCTCGTTCAGGACAGCCTCTGCTTCAAAATTCGTCATACCTCGTAGGTTTATTCCGTTGACTTCGGTTATTCTATCAGCGACATTCAAAGAACCAGATTTACCAACAACGCTATCATTCTTGATCTCATGAACGATGAGGCCAAGTTCTTTGCCTTCTGCATTCTTGTAGCCTTGAACCTTCAAACCAAAATCTTCTTTCAGTCTCGTTTCAAGCTCTATTTCTTCACTCGAAATCGATGATATTTCATCATGATCATCATAATCACCAATGGATGGCCCAGAAAAGCTTCCCCGGCTCTCGGAAAACCGCTTTTCTTTGCTATACCCAACATTATTCTGAAAGAGCCAAGTGAAATATGTAAGCATTCAAAAAGATGACATAAGAATTGAATACAAGATATTTATGATGAAGTGTAAAAGTATAGATTTGAAACGATCTGATAGGGAAATAATGAAGATAAATAGCATAAAGAGTTTAAAAATAAGATATATCAAGTAACACGACTAAGATCCAAAACATCAAAGGGTATGAAAAGAGATGAAATCGATAATGAATGTAGAAGTTAAGAATGAATTGGATCACTGCAAAAGCACTCGCGGAAATGATCATAGCTTATTGCTTCCAAAAGTAAGGTCTGAAGCAGGTAGAAAAATATTTGGATTTTTGGGTACTAAGATTTTCAACAAACTTCCCAGCAATATGAAGGTTGAGTTATCGATAGTTAAATTTAAGACTGCCTGCAAAGATTTTAACTTTGACTTCTAGCATCTAACTTTTCCTTTGAACTTAATACTATTTAAATTTCTTAATTTGTATATAACTTGATGTTAGTTCTTTTAGGTAAACAGATCCTTGATTGACAGCAGCAAATGCACATTGTTGAACAAGCTAACCTGTATAAATATTGTTACATTATTAAAATAATAATAATAATTGTTGCTATTATTATAATAACACTTGGCGCCATAACTCTGTCCTTCTCTACCTTGCTAATACATTTTCATCTCTTAGCCCATGCAAAATCTATGCTGATTTGCCTTCTTTTGCTTCTCCATGTTTGATTACCGGCGACTCCTTTCGTCCTGACCTTCTTTTAGTCACGGGTAATAACGTGCTATACATTCTAGAACTTACACTAGGCTTCGAGACCAATATGCAAGTAAATAGTACAAGGAAAGCCAGCAAGTACAACAGACTTATCAAGGACCTGTCCTCTACCTATAACAAAGTTACTTTTGTTAATCTCTCCATGGGTGCTCTTGGTGTTATGGGCTCTTCATGTGATTCCTTTCTATCGTTGCTTCAGGATCTAAGCTTTGACAAACTTGTTCAGAAAAGAATTATTATGAAGACCATCAACATTGCCATTCGGACCTCATACTTCATCTTTTGCCAAAGAAATAAAACATGGAACAACCCAGAACTTCTGATCATTTAATTCCTTTTCTTATTATTTTACTTTTGAGTTATGTTGTATGTTTATTATCATTATTATTTTGGTTACTTTTCATGTATAGTACAAACTAGCC
>WIPJ01000513.1:128017-164826 GCA_018155075.1 Cassiopea andromeda
TGAACTGCCCATAAGTGCTACAATTAGTTCTCTGATCCTAAATAAGTCTAGATATAGTATCAACCTTGTCCTTCCATCTACTACATGTATCAAATGTCAAACTGTTATACGTAATGTATTTAAGTCTTCTCCAAACCTTGACATTAAGGCTCTGTGGGCTGATACTAGTTACGGTACCAATCTTCAATATGACCAATTTCAAAATACTAAGCAAGTTCTTAAGTCTATTCAACGTGACCACGAAGAGCGAATAAATAAAACCCTTCTATCTCAAGGCTTACTTATTTCGTCCATTATTAAGCATTCATGCCAAAACCTTAAAGGCTTATGGTCAACTGTCCTGCAAAACTTGCCCAGAAACACATTCAACTTTTCAATAAAATATCTATATAACACCCTCTACAAATGGTCCATTTCTCAATCTTCTAAATGCTCCATTTGTCTCCAGTCAGAAACTTTATAGCATGTAATATCAATTTGCAAGTCATATCTAGATGAGGGAAAATTCACTTGGCGCCATAACTCTGTTCTTCTTTTTCCTGCAAATACTTTCTCTTCATGTAAACAATGCACTGTTTATGATTATACTAATCTACTTTCCTATCTATCACCATGCTTAATTGCAGGTGAATATTTTCGTCCGACCTTCTTCTTTTCTTACAGACGGAAAGATACTTTACATTTCGCAGCTTATAGTAGGTTTTGAAACAAATATACAAAATGACAGCGATCGGAAGGCTTCTAAATACAATACACTGATTAACGATCTCTCTCCATCTTATAGCAAAGTTGGGGTTATGGGTCCTTCCTGCAGTTCTCTCTCAACCTTATTACATGATTTACATTTCGATAAGATTATTCAAAAACGAATCATAATGAAAGCCATGAACATTTCTATTAGATCCAGCTACTATATCTTCTGTCGTCAAAACAAGCCATGGAATAACCCAGAACTTTTAACTATTCAATCTGCCCCAGTCCTTTACCTGCTAACGTTTTTTCTTTGTTCTATGTCATGCATTTGTATGCACTCTACAAGTGAGCCAATTTTACACTGCCATGTACTTGAGAGGTGTATTCTTGTAATTAGTTATATATATATTTATATATATTCAATGAGGGGTTTCAAAAAAAATTAATTAGAAGGGATATAATTAATTTGATTTATCTTAAAGCAATGGTCCCAACCTTTCTATAGCTGATGACCGGATTACGTTTGACAATATTACTACGGTCAAGGGAGGGAGCGTAAAAAGTTCGTACTTCCAAACAAACTGTGACAAGTAGCATGAATATGTTCTGAACGACCTGGTACCAATTGACCCACGGACCGGGGGTTGAGGGAACATACTGGAAAGTCTGGCAGCTGCATGTGCGAGATTTTTGTTTTGAAGGGCATATTCACGCAGAGAAAGCAAGTGTGCACAAGCATGGGTGCGGTCATTGTCTTCCAGTGGCATCGCAGGAGGGATACCTGTGCACGCGCGCATGCACTATTGAATGCTACAGCATTGACTGCACGCGTGCACAGGCATCTGTATCCCTCCTTCTACGAAGCTACTGTATCCTATTTGCATCCGTATCGTATTGACATGCGCGAGATCCCATCGAAAACTGCCATACTTTCCAATATGGTAGAGGGATAATGTCTTATCGACATATGACATAATATATGTAGGTCCTATTGATTAATGATTTCGTCTTACCGTATAAGAAACGTCTTCACTAATTCTCTCCTGCGCATCTATCCAGCTGTACAGCATCGGATGAGCAGTGGATAATGTTTTTCGATTCAGATTTCGATCAAATCGATTAAATCCAACTGGATCTTTTGTTGCATCTGGGCTGGATACAGGAGTAGATGAGGTCGATGATGAATTTAAAGATTGTGCCTTAGTTGGTTGTGATGATCTCTCACTGGATTTCCAAGGAGCTTCCCTCCTCCATTCTCGTCCATTTCTTTTTTCATTTTTTATTTCCGGATTTCCATACATTTCGCCATCTCTGTTGTAATACCTTGGCGGTCTGTCGTTATCAAACTCCGGCGGAGGAGCTACTGGCTGTATTCTGTCTATTTGATTGGTAGAAAATTCAGTTACAGAATATCCGGTGACTGAGGTATATTCGTTTCCTTTTGATGACGTAACGTTATTCGGTGCCATTGATTTAGATGAAGACAGAGGTCTATAGTTGATAGATTGGGGAAGCAAGCTTGTCTTTTCTTGAAATATAGCTATCAGCTGTAATTAGAGAAGTAGTGGTAAAATGGATCCAATTCTGGATAGAAAATGAACAGACATTTAAAAATCAGCTGGGAAGCGCAGCTGTTTCTATTTGAATATTTATAGAGTGTGATATAACGTATGGCACTTCCATATTTAATGGACATGTGAGAGGCTGAAGGAAATCCCATGATGTGTATAGATATCCTTTAGCTAAACAGGAAATGAAACTACCACGACTGAAACCTACATAATGCAAGAATACAACACGAGGTTCTTCTCATTGACAAGTCATTATTAGTGGCTTTTCATATTGCCCTATTCCACATTCTTATCGGTGCTGAGAGCCGCATCTCCAATTAAAAATATCATAGATTTTTCAGTCACTAAATCACTTTGAGTCTCCGCAAAGCTTAGTGATGATATACTTTCCATGGTGCATTTTCACAAAACCAAAAGCATACCCAATCAAAAGCCAGGGATGGTATCAACAAAAGTCTGCGAATTGATGACACATATGACCAGGGCACAGAATAGTGATCAGGGCAAAAATAATTCAAAATGCCAGTATGTGAATTGAGGCTTACTAATCTCTTCGCATTGTCAAATAAATCAAACGCGATCAACTCAAACGCAGTTTCTACTGCGCAACGAAAAGTCAATTTTTCATCAATATTTTGAAAATAGGGTCAAGTAGTTGATTAAATGTTATGGAAAGGTAAATGAACAACATGGTTTCCTACAGTTGCTATCAATGTAACATTTTCAATAGATGATTCAGTTCACAATTAAAAGCTAACATCGCATGTATTTGCAAATGAAATTAAATTTTCTATTCATTTGTAAAAAATGACCTAGGCCTCTACCTAGGTCACCAAAGAAGACCAAAAAACAAATCTTTTGTTCAGAAACAAAACTAACACCAATAAATTTGACTTTTTCATGCATAGGTTACTTTCAAAAATGCAATCACTGTAGAATAACGTAATATAACTGTAAAGTTTAGAAACCTAGCACAATAAACAAACTGTAAACACTTTGGATAGCTTTTCGAATTTTAGAAAAGTTATAATCAACTAGAACCCAAAAAGAATCATTCCCAAACAAAACTAAGACAAGGTGTTGAAACAACAGATTTACTACTTCACTCAAGAACCTGTGGATGTGGCTCAATCAATTTTAAAAGGTGCTAAAACCATAGCAAATTGAGTAAGATGAACAAATACAGTTATTTCTTTGAGTATAATGCCAATGATGTCATGATGAGGGAAGGTGGTAACATGCTCAAATTATGTGTGAAAACTATTAGTTTTCATGCCAAGATTTTGCACTACAAACAGCTAACTTGTGAAAATCAGATTACACTGATGACATTTACACATGATTTGTTACTGGCAGCTAAGTGGTGTCAAAAATTGAGATCCATGAAAACAAACAAAATTGCTGCATTACTGAAATTACAAATTTACTGATTTACTAATTTGCAAAATTACTGAAAACAAAAATTAAAATTAAATTAATCAACTCTGACTTCTAGCATTTAACTTTTCCTTTGAGCATAATACTGTTTACATTTGTTAATTTGTACATAATTTGATGCTAGTTCTTTTAGGTAAACAGGTCCTTCATTGAATGCAGCATATGCACATTGCTGAACAAGCTAACCTGTATAAATATTGTCATATTATTATTATTATTATTATTGCTGCCTTCAGCCAGAATGAAGTGAATGCATTGCTACCTTATACTGCTAAGTGACAGGCTTGAAATAGTTATGGAGTTCACCCACATCATACAGCTTTAAATTAAACTTGTGGATCTGGAAGTGGGGAAAGTACACACTGGAAATAGTGTATATTTATTTATTGCAAGCAGGCCATCAAACCCAACACCAATAAAATCCACAAAAATCATACACTTGACAATGAAATTTAAAAAAATGATTTAAATGAAACATCCCAAACCTCAATCCATTCCACTCTATTGCATGGCCTCTGCTATATAACAAACTAGTTTTTAGATACTGCCATGCCAGTGGAGCTATACGAATTTCTTATTTTAAGCTCCACTAAGAGGAAAGTGGAAGACATTTGGGGGGTGAGGGGGCCGTCTCCCCCCAATAACTTCAGACTTGCAAAAATATGACAAAGAATCATTATTGGTATATATGCCTTGGCATACACCTTGGCTTTTATGAGGGTTTCACCCCTCCCCCAAAAAAACTGCCAAAGTGTCTGCCGCTGTAAGAGGGCTAGGATTCAAAGAAAATATCACACTCAGGGGTGGCACCAGGAATTTTCTGCCAGGGGAGGGGTCTGACTTTTCCAATGAGGGGGGCTAAAATACAGTGCTCAGGGTACTATAAATGCCAAAAAGCTCTGAAAAAAATTGTTTCACCTTCCAAGAGGGGGACTAGCATGTTCTGATGGGGGGTTATAGTCCTCTAACCCTCCCCTGGTGCCACCACTGATCATTCTTTCATTAATATATTTGATTTAGCATTGCTTAGGGGAATTTACTTGCTGATAATTGTGGCATTTCTGCTGGTTCTATTTGATATATCTATCTGGGCATTCCTATCTGCAGAGAAGCAATACTTAAAATCAATGCTTAAAATGAAGGGCAAAACATACTTATTTCTTCAGGCATTAGCAGTCAATTATTCTGCATTGTATGCATCTATCAAGGTAAATAACCAAAGCCATAGGATTGAATAGGGCGATGAAAGGGGTAATTACTGGGGCTGTGAATAGGGTAATCAAAGGATCACTGGAAAGGCAATTCTATCACAAAAGTTTTAACATTAAACCTCTAACTAAATTTCATTTGCAGATAGAAAGCTATTCAAAATATACACTGGAACTTGTAAGATTTCAATGAAAAGATAAATGTCTGTGGACACTGACAAAAATGATAAAGATGATATGGATGACAATGAAGATTAATACAATCCCATAGAGCACATCATACCTTATCTTTGTCATCACATACATCATTAATGACATCATCATTATCCAATATGGCATCATCCTCTGTTTGCAAATACTTGACATCAACTTCAATATTCTCCTGAATAGTAAATAAGCAATCAGGATTACCATTATGCACATGGATTATAGAAATACAGTTGTGTTTAAAGATCAAATTAGACACCTAATCTATTCCTCTTGGGGATGGCAATGACAATTAGCAATTCCTTCTTACGATCATCAGTATTCATAAAAGCATTACAAACACTGCTTCTGTATAAATAGAACTCTTTAAATGGTAATTTCATTGAGCATTATCTGCATGCAAAGAAAGGTTGCAAACAAACTTCATAAACATTTGCATCTTGTCCAAAGGAAGCAGAAGCATATGGTCTATAACTTCTTAACCCAAACAGAACCAGATTTCAAAAAGTAAATAGAAACAAGATGTTAGAGCTCTTGTGCAATGAATTGAGTTGCAATGTACAGAATTACTGTAGGAATTGGTGAAAGAAAATGAGGATGAAGCAGCTCACCTGATATTATTTATCTGCATGATACATTAATTGAAAAACAATAAACAGTAATCAGTGCCAGTTATTGGAAAGCATTTGGGAATGGTTCCTAGACAATAACTTTTGTTGTGCTCGTAAAAGATTCCTAACAATCACACTAGCACTGACAATTGATATTTTACTATTCCAGTTATTGAACAATCAATATCAACAATAACAGTATCACAAACATAAGATGAATTGACGATCATGAAATTACGATACATTGTCAAGATATCAACATTCAACATCCCCAGCCACAATGGCATAAACCGTCATCTCTGCAGAACGTTGAAAAAATAATGAACTGAGATACACCAACAAGAATAGCTGTAAAATACACTTGAACAATCAAGGAGCAAAAACTATCAGATTTATTCCGGAAATCCTTGTGTTGCTAGACGAAAAAGAACATGAGAGCTCAGGAAAATACAGATGCGCTATGATTACGCCCAGACATATATGTGCATGTCTGCATAGTTGCTGATACAGAGTAGAAATGAGACTGCTGTACTAAATCAAGCTGATTCCATATCTCCATATTGAAGGTATTTTCACTCAAGAGATAATAGATAATGTCAGCTGTAGTCAAGTAAATATTTTGTACTGTAGCCTAGCAGTATCGTATTTCCTTCTCTGGGAAGTTGAGAAAATGCTTTGGATCTCGTCAATCATGGCATGTGCATTGTATACATGCAATCAATGCACATGCCATACTGCTACCATGCATTTGATCTCAATGATACACAATATTTTGGTACCAAATGGCAGCAAAAACACTGCAAATTGAATAAAAAATAACTTTCTTAGGCCACTATGTCTCTGACCAAATCACTGTAAGTGGAAAAACTGAGATCAAATAAGTAACATGAAACATGCGATAAAGCATGTAGAAAATATAGCACTCGAAGCCTCATTTACTACATGGTGTAATGGCAGTCGATAATCTTTGAAAGCCATAAATGCTAACCTGTAATGATGCTTTTACATATCTGGAAGTGGCTTTCTCGATCAGCTCCTTCACAGTTAAATCACCATCTCCACACGGGACAATAACTTTAACTTGACCAAAACATACTGTGAGTTTCATCTTGGCTTTAAAGAACTATCGCATTTCGCTCAAAACTAGTTTCGTGGCAGTTTAACAACAATGCAATACAGTAATAAATATAACGGAATTCATAACACTACACCGGGCATCCAACCTCCATCTTTGTGTTCTAGGATGAGTAACGATGCGTGAACATATAGTCACATGACGTCAAGATTAGCCAATACATTCAAGAGCTACATCCTCATTAACCAATCATGTTGTTGGAATGAGGAGAATCCTCACAACACCACAACAACAATCCCATTTTGCGTATAGAAAACAGATATAACCATGGTTTATCATACATCAGGAATCTGGAGCATTTTTATTCACAGTTTTCGCTTTACTAAGGATAAGCTACCATATAAGTAATTTTACCACTAACTACTAGACTTGGTGCGGGATGAGCGTGATTTACGGAGTATTGTTCAGAGATTTAATCCACTATTGTCCTTGGTTATATTTAGGTAGTCTTCATTAAGAACAGTGATGAAATATTTATAGAACATCAACACACACACAGGCTCTTTCATGTCGTGCTGGAGACTAATCAACACAGTAAGAAACTTAATAATGAGTTCCTACATCAAATTATTGTATGCTATAGCTCTTGTGGATACTGCAAGGTTTACGTAAATTTACATATTTTCTTTAAATTATAATGAAATGTGCTTACATTACAATTTGAGCGGACATCAAATCCTCCCACCATAGTTAAAGGGTACACTAATCATTTGCCAACATCTCGCACATGGATGAAAATAAAATACACGCTAACAAACTTGACAGCGTTATTTTTATATGACAAAATATACAAATTAGTAGAATCAAGTCATTCAAAGAATTAAATACAATATCTACAATTAAACAGATTATTTGCGGTGAAAATTAAATAATTATTGTGAGAAAACCAGGTATCTAAGGTGAAGCGACATGCAAAAGTCTCGTTTGACAATTGTCCAAATTTACGTCAGAAGAACCACAGTGTACAAATATACTTTTACTTTCTTAACCACTCGCTACTACCTACAATGAATGAAATAAGTCTTTACCATACAAGCTGCAAACTGAATGTTTGTGTTCCAAGAGAAAATTACTCAGCCTAGTAAATTCAATCCTAGTGAAGGCAATCGAAACCGAAAATGCCAGCCTTCGTCTCACTCTTCTATATTACATCAATAGGTGAATCTTCTTAGAACCATTAACAACGAAAACATTTTTAAAAAACAAGAAACACGCAAAACTCAACATAATTTTGTACTTTTGATTCAATAGTCGAACAAGAAAAATTTGTTGAACAACTGTTGAACAAGGCAAGAGCTCAAAATTCCTACTGTCGAAATGTCGAAATGTTGAATCTAGATGTTGAATGACATAAACAGACATTACTAATGACAGTAAAGTATCAGAGGTATTTTTGAAAAAGCCAAATTACCAAAGAAAGAGCTCGCACATTCAGCGGAAGAGTAGCAAATTCTGAACAATTTCAAATAGAGCTGAGACAAAATGGGGTCGTTTTAGAACAATTATTTCTGTACTGTAATTTTGATCCGTTGGGGTTAAAACTTGTGATGTCTCATACATCATCACCAATTCAATACTGCAAATCACTTTTTCGCTAATTAGAAGTTGCCATTACTAAGTATTACTGCTAATGCACAATAAAAGCACCAAAACAATTAAGGGTTCCAAACAATAGAAGGAATTTGTATTTGAATGAAGTGAAAAGACACGCCGTAAGTTTTAATAGCTTGGGCTGACGTCAAAATGCTTAACTCGTTGGTATGACTAAAGTGACGTTATATAGTGACGATATTTCCACATGACGTAAAGGGCACGGGACAATCAATACACCACAATTACAGACTCGCATAGACTTCTTTCCATATTGATAAATGATTGTCTGCTTTTGATCGTCCTTCAACTGAAACAATAAACTCCATAACGCAGGCAGGGCAAGGCACTTTTTTTTGGGGGGGAGGGCCTACTGGCGATCTGGATCACGCGCATTGTATGCAAACTCACATCCATCCAATGAAATATGAAAACGGGATTCAAACAAGACAACCAGCAACCAGAATACGTAGAAATATTTATAAGAAATTGGATTATAAGCAACCTAGTACGAGGAAACCCAAAATTCAAGAAACTTCTTGAACTAAAATGAATAAGCTAAGAGATTTTAGGCAAATAGCTCATCGAAAACATTACCTGGTTGAACGTAACGACATGATGTTGTTTTAGATTATTTGGCTCACACTAACGCGTTATGTCTGTTACAGTTTGATGCGTCCATGTATTATTTACGTTTTCACTGAAATTGTTTTCGTTAAAATAAGAAACCTTTTAAAAACTTTTAGGATTAAAATGTTTAGGCCAAAATCAAGAGACTATTACTAACAGGCTTTAAGCAAGGTTTCTCAAAAAATGTGGAAGATGCGAAATAAGGATAAAGGTGGTGGGAAGAGATAAAAAAGAAAGAGTGGAAATTCATGCAAAAAATTTTGATTGTGTTGAAATGCCTGGAGGGGCAACTTATGCCGCTAAAAAGAAACGGTGGTGTTTGGGGATCAATCTATGAGATAATGCCGCTATCATGTAATCAAAGACAGTGAATAATTCAAACAAATTATAGAAGGTACAATGAGAACAGGAAGACATTGTGTCATTTCTCTGTTCCTGTCAAGCCCATGAGTAGAGGAAGGCTAATTTTAGCAGAAGGAAATATTTGACAGTTGAAGAGGAGATGTGGGAATACGTCCGCTATTATTCTAAATCACGATGTTTTGATCATTAGACTTCAAATCAACATTTAGTATCCAGTTTTATATTCAAATAATCAATTACACGATCAATTCTAATAGGATTTCCTCATAATATCACCTAGAAATGCCCTTTCTTTCTTGCTTCTCTTCAAAGTTCTTCAAGAATCTTTGGCAGATATCAACAACATATTTTTGATTAAGCCTTTCTGCCTCTTTAAGAATTCGTTCAACATTTTCTACTTGATTCTCCTTCGTTGCTTCTACGTAAGCATCTCTCAATCTACCACACAATATCAAAGCCTCTACCTAAAATAAAAGACAGAAAGGTATTCATAAGAGGACTATAAAAAGGTGAGCACAGAAAGCCACAGTGGTTTACTTGGGAGCGTGAGGATTGGATTTCAACAAATGAGCCATGATCTTACGGGGGGGGGCAGCCAGGCACGGAGGACATGGGAGCCAATGCCCTAGATGAAAAATTCTGCATGGTTTTGCCCCCCACTAACAGAATTATCAACTTTGAGATTTACAAAACAAAATAAGGCCTATACCTCCCCAAAGTGACTGTACAGTAAGATTTTGCCCCCCAGGACATTTCCTCAATTACGTGTTTGGGTGGAACTATGACTTGTTAGACAAAAGCATGAGTCTAACGAATGATGAATGAGTTACAACTAGGGGGTGCAGCACCATCAGTAGGTATGGTCCTGCATGATCCCCATGGAAAAATAAAATAGCAACACTTTCTGGAGATAAGAAGCTAGCAATGAAAAACACGGCTCTATATATTTATAAATGGATCAAAACATTTCTTATAACTAATCACCATTGCCTGGCTGTAGAGCCAAGTTTGAAATATCGTTTGTCATTAGGCGAGATATGCTAAGAAATTTCTAGCACCTATTTAGGCTAAACCAGCAGCAAAACTAATCTAGAAAATGTAGCCTGAAAAATGATAAAAGTTGCTTCATGCGTGGGATTAGACCGGGTAGCTCACTAGCAATATATGTTAACGCTGAAAAACTGCTTATCAATTAAGTATACAAAGAAATCTTCAGCATTTTGGTTTCCCAAATAAAGGAAAGCATCGAAATGTGTACTAATTTTTAAAAGCAACCGGGGATAACCCTCAAAGGTACCTAAACACAATTTGAGATCTCAGCTTTGTTTCTCATGAGTTGCTGATATAAACCCTGTCTACACTACACAAACTAATCCGGGGCAAACCCGGGTTAGTTTAACCTGGGTTAGATTTCTTGTAGTGTAAACACAACTAACCCGGGTTCGACCCACCTTTAACTGATCCTACAACAGAGGTGGGCTCACCTCAGGTTCGCCCCGGGTTAGTTGCTTTAAACATAGTGTAAACGCATATCAGGGTCGAATCCGGGGCAGTTTTACTGTTCGCACATTCGTGTTTCTAGCCATGTGTGCCACTTTGATTCAACAGTTTTTTCACTGTTGTGCTAGTAGACTAACAACTCAATTGGAAATCGAAAACATTTTGCTAAAATAAGTACCGAAGCTGTTGAAAGAACTTCAATTTGGGCTGATGAGGCAGTTCTACTCCTGATAAGAATTTAGGCTGATAAAAAATCCCCCAGCAGTTAGATATTTGTTCAAAAAAGGCGGATCTACGAGACGATGGCCAAACTATCGACACATCCCATTATTTTCTCTAGCATGAATGTAGGAGATATTGCCAGTTTGTTTGGAAGGAAGTGAAAAATGTTTAAATTATTTCGCAGTGTAAACGGAACAGGGTTCGCCCCGGGTTCGCTCCGGGTTAAACTAACTCGGGTTCGCCCCGGGTTAGTTTGTGTAGTGTAAACAGGGCTATAGCCGCATGCAATAAAAGATTTTCAAGCTCTCTCCGGCTAAAAATGTCTGGATTGTGAAAACGAATCGGCATAAAAAGTAAATATAATGTAAATATAGATATAATAACAAATATAGATTTTAAAAAAATACAAATTAAGAGAATGAATTAAATGAAACAACAAAATTCAAGACTAGAAGTTTTTCCAAATACAACTGAAAAAATTTTTTATTGCTTGAGACTGAAATGCCGTTGCCATTGTTCACCAATACCAATTACTTACTAGTTCCCAATGCTCTCTAACTCCCATGTCTAACTACCCCAGTTTCTTAATTCAGCTCAGATTATTGTCAAATGAATAGAGTTAGATCTGGAACACAACCAAAGAATCGTAACTGTAGGAAATTAAACGAGACCTTTGCTGATTGATTGAACATCATTTTAACAAAAGGAGATGCTTGTTTTGCACCCTAAAAATAAACAAAAATGTATCAATTAGAATATCTCTACGATTCAAAAAAATCAAAATCAATTTTGGAATTCATAACTGAGTCATTTAAACAGAAAAACATTTACAATCAAAATGAATTATTTCAAGCTATTTGAATGGTCCGCTAGTAGACCTGGACGGACAAAAAACCAAATTTGTGTAATTTTAGCATGGCAAAATCCAGAAAATAAAGCTTCCTCTTCTATATGGGTGTAAAACTTCTCAGATCAAAAAACAGCCTGAAAAGAACTTTGATAGCATTTCTACCTCTCCACCAGATGTAATCTTTTTAATGACTTTAAGCAACAAATGATCTCTTCCTTTATCTGGCATGATTCCAGTCCCTTCGATTGTCTTCATTAAACTGAACACGTAGTCATAGCCTTTTTTCTGTATCAACCGCGGTACGCAGTCACTGAATACAGAAACAGCAGGCAATCTATAATCCTAAATCGTGATGTAGACAAATAGAACAAGTAAATAAGGCGTAAAGAGGAAGAAACCAACTTGATAAACATGTTTATGCTCATAAACTTGCTTCAAATCACATGATTTAAAGATAACAGTTGAAACAAGCAAATCTATTTGGAGGTATTACAGGCTAACAGTGAATTTTAATAGACTCCAAGCTTCCTATATCAAACAAATTTTAGGTTCTCCTAAAATGGGAGCGGGAATCTCGTATAAAATATGTGAAGATGCTCACGCTATGTCTAAGTCAAAAACAACCAATTCTAGAAGCTGATTTCTTGATAAATTGGGTATGTTAGGATAATAACACCAGGACAATACTCTGCAGTGAACTTATTGTACACAACATAGAGCATGTTGTGTGCAAAAAAAGTTGAATGCAGAAAAATAATCTTATGAAAATTTAATCAAAGAGAGGAAACAAAGAAATATTTAAGAAAACAAAGAAACAAAAGCAAGAGAATGATGAAAGGACAGAAAGAAACCTCTAGAATAGGAAGGAAAATCGGAATCCTCAAAACAAGAAAACTAACAAAAAGTCACCTATGCAAACAGAAAATTTGGTAATCCAATCGGAAAGGAAGCATAGTAACAAAACAAAAAGGTAAATATGTAAACACACGAGCAGATAATACAACAAACAAAAATATACGAGAAACTAGTATGAAACAGATATTATGCAAATGGCAGATTTTAACATCAACGAAAGAAAAAACAGGTTGACTATCAATAGGAGACTGCCAGATTGCAGATCGACTATACTACTGACGCCATGCAATATAGTTTAGAGATGTGTCAATTCTTAAACTATCAATACTACGCCAATACTGAACTCGAAAATTATGGAGAGCCCTCTTTCTCAGTTTGCGGGGTGAGTGGCCAAGCGGCCCAGCCAGTTCCATTAGCTTAACTGAAGGTAAGCATGGCTGTGTACGGTCAGACACTGAATGGGCGACCTCCAGATGAACGACCAAAACAGCTCACTCCGCCGTCGTTCGGAAGGGACGTTAAACTAGGGGTCCCATGCCTGGATGTGGCATGTATAGTGGGCCTAAATTAGCTGAAAAAGCTAGGTATAACAGCCTACTCAAAAGAAAGTAAACAAAAACAACAACAAAACTGGAATTTAGATTCAAGTGCTCTACGTAGGGCTGTTAGCCACAAAGTTGGTACTGAAACAGTTAAACTAGACGAACAATGAATTATCTAAAATGTAGTGCCTCCTCACCTGGATAATCCGTGAAACCAATGAAAATGTATCACTTATTGATTCTGCAAGAAGCTGGAAAAAATAATAGCTTTCTTTATACATGAAAATGAGGATAAAAAGCTAAAATCTTAACAAAATATTAAGGAATTACGAGGCTCTAGTTCGATAGTCCAGTTCACTGCGTTCCAAAAATTGATATTACCTCATCCTTTGCAAACTAATGTAATGTTAAAGATCAAACTCTTTATGATCACCAATGGTAGCCGTTATAGCCATTTTATGCAAGCAAAAGTTGAGAAAATCTTAAGAAAAATCTCAGCCTCATTTTCGGAATGAACTAAGAGAATTTAGGCTCACGTAAAAAATAGCTTTCAGGTAAAAGAAAATATGAAAATATGAGAAGAAAAAGACCTAGTCATTTAAGTCAAAGAATATTTGCATCTTCGGGGTCATTTGAAATCATGCAATTTTTCTAAACTCATTCTCAATGGGTCATAGGTCAATGTGTTACAATTGTCATCCTTGCGACTCTGAAAGCCAGCGCAAGGCTGCAGAAGGGCCTTTATTAAATTGTAGCATATGTAATCTGCAAGCCGGTGAAATACTCTCTTAAAATCCACTTGAGCAAAAAATATACTTCCATTCACACGGGTATTTCATGCAACTTCCTTTAGTTAATTACAAATTCAAAGGAATATTTCATACCAAAAAGAACAAAGCAACTTTTCAATTGTACCAATGGGGAATAAGCAAACCTTAAAGTGAAATGAATGTGAGAGAAATGCACCAGATAGAAATGAAATGGGTCAGATGTACGCTACAGCTCAAACAGAGGTCAGTACAAAAAGAAGAACAACTAATATTAAAAAGAAGACAGTTGACGATAAACAGTAGAGAATAACTTTTAGATCATAAAAATTTCATACAAAGGAGATAAGATGTGATCTTTCCCTTCCATCTCCAAACAAAGTTGGCACATTACTTTTTCTATCCTCAAATACCTCAGGTCTTCCATTGAAAAAGTTCAAAACTTTCATTTGCAAGAGAACTGTATTCAAGTGGCTTTTCAAATCAGAAACTGGCACGTCCCGTACTAGTGGTGCACTGAATGGGTCAACGGTCGGCTGTGATCCAACGTGACTAACAAACGTTGACTTTGTAATCGCCTTCTCTTTAAGTAGCATCTCTAAGTGCTTTTTTGCATTTTCAAGGTGGTACATTCGTCTGTACAATTCTTTGAATGATCTCGCAGCACTTCCAGATGCTCCAAGAAAGAATCGAATGCATGTCGTTGCAGCTCTGAAATAATCCTACCATAAAAGCATCATTCATCAACCACGGAAAAGTTAGCAAAAGATTGATCACACCATGGTCTACATCTGAACAAAACGTCTACTGATTAAGAGCTAATGCAGAAATTGAGAAAATTTTGAAAGCTACGCCTAAAAGCACCTACTATGATTCATTAGGGACCACTCATTATTTATGCCTCAGGTTGGGACCGAAGAGAAATAGGTTGGGTAAATGATTTTCAGGCAGCTTTAAGGTTGGGTATATCATTTTTTGTCTTGTAAAGGTTGGGTAGCATACTTTTAATTGTTCTATATTTGTTGGTTAACTATTATTTTTATAGTGGGCAAGGCTGGGTAACAAAAATAAGTACCCAAATAAGCATTTCTCTTCAGTCCCGATTTGAGGCATAAATAATTAACGGTCCCTTATGAGAAAAGTGACAACAAAGTACAAAAGTAAGTAAAGGATGAATATAGCAAATTATTTAACCTCAAAAACTCAGAGTTACATGAACTGGCTGAAAAAGGGCTCAATTCAACTCAATTCAAACAATTCAACTCAATTCCAACACTTCAACTCAATTCAAAAAATTCAACTCAATTCAAACAATTCAACGACACAAAAAATACAACAAATTGCAATTACATAATTTATTGTGTATTTGAATATGTGAAAAACTGGAAATACCTTAAGGAAAAGTTGCATGTGGTAAAGGCAATTGTATAATCCCTTTCTACTAAGATATTGACAAGATTTAGAGAGGTAATCTTTCCATTTATTTAGAGAAGGGTCCATCAGTTCTATCTCCCGAGCCAAAACATCAAATGATCCAATTTGGAAACTTCGTAGCAAAAGATCATCAAAGAAAACTTCAGGTGAGCATCTCTAATAGAGAAAAGGTTGAAACATGAAATTTTCAGCAAGAATGAAAATAAAAGACTCACTAATTCATATATGGCATCTACTTTTAAACATATGAGAAGCGATTGCGGAGAAAGAAAGTCATACCTGGGTCTTAATGTAATCAGCTGCCTTTTTGAAAAGTCCCTGACGAACAAAAAATTTTATAACTTGCGAATGTGTTCCATACTTATTGAGGTAGTACATTATTTCATCATATCTTTTTGTGTCCAACGAACATCCAGTTGAGGAGCCCTAAAAATTTAGAATAACAGAAAATAAGACTTAAAAAGCAGCTGAAGGATGTAAAGGTGGAACCATACGCAATAGAAAATCAAGTCAAAAGCTTCTCTCCAAAAAACCGCTCGTTTATGCAATACCCACTTATGAATACTCTACAAAAAGCATAAATTCTACTCGAAATATGTCAGTTCTATATGTATCTGATTCTACACATCAAAAACACGAAACCAAAGTGAACCTGTCGTTTTTCAAATGTAAAATATATTTGACATTTTCTAATATAATGTTAAGATATTTGCATTAAACTTAAACAATTACTGGCAAAAAGTAAAGTATTTATGCAACTACCGCATTGAAGTTAGCAAAATCTATGTTGAAAATATCCACTTTGTTATTAATAAAATTGGTGTATACATCGAATCCATGACGATGATTTGTTAGATCTTGTAAAGCGTGAAGAGCAATACAAACCCGATCAAGACCTTGTAACGCATGAAGAGGAGAAAGTAAGTCACCCTACAAAAAATACAATATTTATGAGGAGAGAATTCTGTACAGAAAGGAGAAAGGAGAAACATAAAAGTTGAGACAGCAGCTCTTAAGCATCCATATACATGAACAGGATTATAATTTAAGGAAGTTGAGCGAGCGTTCTATGCTGCTAGTTTTCCGAATGTGATCTCTCAAATAATGGAGCAGTCTGGCAGCAACATCATGGATCTACCCATTATGGTATCGGTCAACAAAATAAATCAAACGCTATGTCCTTGAAATTCAGCCCCTAACGCCCCCAATTAAAGCTGGGGAGGAAACGCTCCTGTACATTAATCTTGATTGTTTTATGACTTCATAGTGGAAGCGATACTCGAAAATGTAGCCAACATGGTGCTACTGGCAGGGGATCTCTGACGCAAAGGTGAAAGGAAGACAACATCATTTGCAGCAACGAAATAACTACATGATTTACATGCAAAGGTGGCGACAGTTGGGCAATAAAACTTAAATAAAATGAGCAATCTATAGCTCGGTATTTGAATGGTAAACAAAGAAAATAATCTGCAAGAAACTGGAATCAGCATCTAAAGAACAAGTACCTGAGAGAAGGCGAGTAAGGGAGATGCCTCTATGACTTCAACAATCTGATTCAAGTAAAAAGCATTCTGCTGAAAACCTTTGTCTTCTGCGCTTCTCAAGGGCTGAAACAGCAAAATATAATAAAAACAGTTATGCAGTTCGTGATCCTCATTGATTCTAAAAATCCAATTAAAACTCAGAGTGACTGAAGCTTGAAAATTGGCTTGGAGTTATAGGAAGATAAGTAACTGATAAAAGCAAAGGTCTAAAATAGTACCATTGTATTACATTAAATATTATGAAGAAAGGAAAAAAATAAATGTAGAATAAATTGCGTACAGAAAATTTAAACCCCAAAAAGACTGTTGGGAAATACTTCAAAACAGCATACTTTTTTACGCGAAGTTATGGGTGCGACCAAAATAAGGAATTGAAAATTTGGGAAAATTAATTTAAGGAATTTTTTCAAGGAAATAGCGTTTCAAGTACATTAATTAAGGAAATCTTTCCTCTCAAATGCATTTTCAGTTACTTTAATTAAGGATACTTTTTACTTAATTTTTAATTTGAAGATTGATTATTCAGAGGCTTTCTTAAAGAAATATCAGATTTTGAATGACATTAACCTCAAATTTAGTACTATCACGTGTACTGCACGAGTCAATATTCCTAATAAGGTGAATTCATAACAAAAGTACAGAACCAAAATATGTCGGTATTTCGACACACACCATAGAAATTTGAAAGAAAGGCCACGTGCAACTTGTCTCACAAATTTTGAACAAAAAATGTGTGTTCTTAAAAACTGCAACAAAATTCAATGAAAAGGTTATCAACATATTTACAAAAATTAAGAAATCATAACTTTAGGGTTGCCAAAAAATAAAGCATGATTAATGATAGATATACAAAATTTAAGGTTTGTTTCTATTAAGGAATTTTCATGGAAGCATTCTTTAATAAAATCGCACCCGCCATTTCCTGTAATAAGGCAGTGTTTTATGGACCACAAGTATGTTGGTTATACACTAAAATAAAGCTTTCTCACCGTTAGACATTTGGAGAAATTTTCTCTGGCAACACGTAGATCTCCACTTTTAAGCTGAGACAAGCCCCATGCAAACCAAACAGCATTTGGATCTAGCCCACACTTCCCAGTTACATCAATTGCCAATGAAAATCTCTCAGAGTCAATTATCTTGTCTCGAAGTCGCCTGAGAAAACAGAAGGTGGAAATGCAATGCTCAGGAATGAAAGACAAAATTCTCAAATGCAGTTTGTATTGCAGCTGCTCGGTGGTTCTGGATGCCGAACACATTGAGCACTCACTGGTTAGTTGATGAAGATACATTTTAAATGATGCTTGCAGATTCGTTAATTAATACTGACAAGTACTATTCCATTTGGCAAATGGGTGTAAACTATCACAGCTAGCCCTCTAACAACAGCATTCTGCTCAATGAGCAATACATCTCCCATTTAATATTTCAGAAACATTCCTTATATTGTGAAAAGGAGAGTAAATCAATATAATATCACAAATTTACCTGATGACCTCAGGGTGTGACAATTCTTGCATTGTGGGAATCTCCTTCCAATCAGAATTTAGAAGAATTTTCAGTATTTCCACGTGGGCCATCTCACTGAAAAATAGTACAGAAAAACACAATATAAAATTGGTCCTAAGTAGCAACAGGCCAAACCTCTCTAGCTGAAAGAGTCCAAGGTCTTGCTAAAGTGCAAATCTAGTAAGCTAAAATTTTAGCGACAGAGCAAGGAGAAGACTTTCCAATAGAGCAATCAAACATCATAATACACGGGATAAGCAAGAAGAAATTATTTCTATTGCCATGAAGCAACGGAATAAAATGAAATTCTCTTACTAACAGGATACATTGCTGGAGAAACAGTCAAAAATGAAAGAAACAAAATAGGAAATTATTCAAGACACAATAATATCTAGGTCGAATATATCAAAAGTTCTAGAAAAAGGAACAGATCCAAAACACAAATGAAATTCTCCATCAAACTAACATTCTGTAAAAAACATAAATAAGCAATCTAAGGTTTTCCTTCATACGTACAAATCACAAAGCTCAACGCCATTAATGAAGCCAGCTTTCATAAATTTGACTTTGGCATTGAAATTCAAGAATTCTATCATCCTGGTCAAAGTGAAAAGCAAACAAATGAAGCGAATGAAAAATGTCTTGATATATCAATAATGTTTATGTAATTGAAATATTTTTAAAGTAACTTCCAGAGGATGTCTGAAATCCTTTGCAGAGGAAATGTCACTGTGATAAAGAAAAAAATCAACAAAGGAGCCTAAAACAATCTACTAGATTCTATATTGACAAGGTTTACGTCACAAGGGTTAAGTCACAAGGGTTACGTCACAAGGGTCGCAAAACAGCAGCTGGAATCTGTCAAAGAAATCTATTAAATTTAGAGTGATTCGAAGGAAATACACAATCAAGAAACTCTGACTGCTTAAGAATATAAAAGCCAGATTTTTATACTAGATGCAGAGAGATGTAAAAACTGTCATTCAAGACATGCAGCCGCTTCCATAATGCAAAGGTAGTAGAGAGCCATAAACGTATTTAACAGAGGGTGTGGGTAGGACATCTCACACTATTCTGAACTCTTCTCATCAAATTAGCAGACCAGCATAGCATAGATTATACGTTTATACTAATGATACTTACCTGACGAGTAGAGTACTATCGATATCATGATATTTGGCTGATGCTTTTTCATTTAAATACTCAGACAGTTTGTTGCAAAATTTCAGGAGCAGACCACCAATTTTCTGGGCATCACTACATTGTTCAATGATAGCCACGCAAAGTGAAGCACTTGGAGCCTTGTGGAATGGAAATACAAAATGACAACAATGACGAAATAAAGTATAAAGTAATCCATATATTGAATAGAAGCAGTACAGAAATGTAACTTAACACAAATTTAAAAGATATCTAAAAGATTGTTTCAAGTGGATAACTAGTTCAGTAAACAGATTTTTGTTGCCGGAGTGAGTGAGTGAGTGAGTGAGTGAGTGAGTGATTGAGTGAGTGAGTGATTGAGTGAGAGAGTGACTGAGTGTGTCCATCCAATGATACAGAAGAGAAGGTAATATGGTCTAATAGCTTGATAAACAAATGAAAGCAACGATTGCACATACTTGATCAAAACAGAAATGATTTCGTATTTCCCGATTGTCATTTTCATCCACAGTCAATTGCCACCCTTGATATTCGCCATCTTCTGCCTTTCGTCCAAGGTCAAATTCTGCGTCAATACTATTGCCAATTGTACTGCTTAGAGGCACGCTTGAAGACGCTTCAATATGTGGAGGAGGATCTGTTACTACGAAAGATACTTAGCGTCAAAGAATGAAAGAGTTTTGCTAAATGAATTACTGTTTGTGATTCAAAAATTGCGTCATTTGTCAAAGAAAGTGGAATAAATAACAGTCTAGCAAATACTACAAATGAATTAATGCACACATTGGAAAGGAAAAGAAGTACTCCATAGAAGTCAGGATACTAAACTTGCAGTTTGAATGAATAACAATCATCGAACGAATGAATGATGAATGAAAACTAATAATGAAAAGATAAAAAATGAATGAACAATACATAAATAAAAGAGCAAATGAATAATATGATGGATGGACAATTGGATGAATAATTGATTGAATGAATGAATGAATGACTGAATGAATGGTGAAGCTACTAGAAGAAATCTATGACAAAATGAATTTTAAAAGTGACATCTCAATATGACTACAGTGAAAATGTTAGAAAGGAAAGTTATATGAAAACGCATGATGAAGAATTAAAGCTTAGACATTAAAAAAGTAAAAGGTGGTGATGAATAGATTTGCAACATAAATGAATTTACTCAAGAAGAAGACATTGAAATAACTATACATGTACTAGTGATTTTTTACCTGTTGCCTGCTCATCCTCATCTCTGCGACTACTGTTGATAAACATTGGAGATATTCAGAATTGCAAAACAAAAATGTTACTTACAGGATAGCAAATACTAGAATGTAATAGCAATTGAACTTCTGGAACATTAACAACTCAAGCCTGAAATCTTATTTTTTAAACAGGCAATATCTTGGTATGGCGATGTTAATGTGCATATCCCGCATAATTATCGTATAAGGGTGGTAAAAATCACAAATTCATCATATTTTCAACTGCTTCCTTTTCCTATAAACAACAATAAATGCTGTAGTACATATATTCCTTCTCGATCTCCTGAAAATTTGGACACAAAAGTGAATAAATAAATTTAAGCTGTTGATTGGGTGCAGAAACTATTCTGCTTAAGTAGCCTGCTAGAAGATGTCAGGAAAAGTACGCCAATGTAGTAAAAAACACGTGGAATAAAGTGTACCTGGAAGAGGTGCTGTAAAACTTCTCAAAGCATTCTCTGCAAACGCGAACTTTGCCTGGGTTTCCTCTTACTGCGCAGCGGTAAGTTGAGCAGCTTGCACAGCTAAGTCTGCCACAATGTCGGCAATGATGACGTCTATTAAACTACGAGATTATATTTACAAAATAATTGTCATGACAACACCTTAAGCGCAAGAAATAGTGGCAAATGAGAGGTAAACTTTTTAACAAGAAGTATTTCTGCTAACGATGGAAATAAACGAGAAACAACCAAGTTGAAAACTTACGATGCTGAAAACCTGAACCTTGCAGATCTGGCAAGTTGATTCTGATTCATCTGAAACCCAACGCGCTGCATCAACAGGCTTTAATGAAATCTCACCACCCAATTTTTCATCAGCTGTCGAAGTTGCATTCGATGATTTTTCTGGCTTCGTGATTTCACTGTTGATTCCAATTGCAGTATTTTGATAGCTACTGTTTCTTACATGCTTGCTCGCTAGTTTCCTTCTGTCAATTGCTACAAAAATAGCTTGTTCTACTATTAATCGCATAAACAATCACTACAGTGGACTACTGGTGATCATCAAGCGATCACTGATCACTTACATCTTCAAGCGATCACTGATCAATTTCTGATGAATCATAAAAAGGCATTAATGGAATTCAATTCATTTGTAAAACAGCGAATTAATGAGCCGATTGAAGGATACGCTTTATTAACCAAGTCAACAATTATTCAAGCCACCAATCAACTAATCACATGACCTATCAACCAATCAAATGGCCGCTTAACCAATAAAAAGGCCAATCAATCAATCAATCAATCAATCAATCACATGACCGATCAATTAATCAAATGATAAATAAATAAATGGCCAGGCAACTGTTGCGTAAATCATTGAATCGCATAATCGAAACTCAAATCAATGAATCAAACACTGATTCAATCATTCAACCAGCGAAATAACTAATATTGGAGTTAAAAACCAAGTCAGTTGGCCAAAAACACAATTATAAATAAAATAGTCTCGCTGGAAGTAAACAAAAACATTTGCAAAAAATAATTGTGCCACTGTATTCTTCATGACGTGCTAATAAGTTAATTAAAATAACTTGAAAGTGTTTGCAACTTACATCCCAATCTAGAATCCTTTCTCAAGGATGTCTCAATAACTGGAACATCCAACGATTTCTCTCCATAAAATGCCAGAACTTCGTCTATCTTAACAAGTAAGTATGACAACGGACTATCATACACTATGCATTCTCTGAAAATATCTACAACTTTTTTAGCCAGCTCTATTTTCATATTCATCACCAGCTGTTCAACAATGAGTTCCGGTTTTGACGTCAAATGCCAGTATGATGCTTTAAGAGAATTTGGAAACTGATCCAAAGCTTTGAAGGCCAGTTCAGTGCATCGTAACTGAAGTATCTGATCTTCAGATAAAACATCCACTAGATTTTCGATCATGTAACGCAGAATAAGCAATAAATAGTTTGTTGGTAATTCAGTGTCTTGTAGGAAATCTTCACAAAGTTGGAAGGCTATGTGTTTATTTGGAAGATTCTCAAGAACCGTGTACAGATCAGAGTACTGCAGGCAATCATCTTTCAGAATGTCATGCAGTTTTGCACGTAAGCAAACCTGGAAAAACATACACAAATTCATGTGAATAAATAAATTCACAGACAGAATTGTATATAGCTTATACAAAATGTTCGACATCACAAATGCATTGAAAGTCAAAGCAGATACAAATAGACTTCATTACGGAAAAGAAAAATAATCTCTTTTGTCTCTGGCAAGAAAAACCCATTCGAACTTCCATCCCCTTTCATCAAATTAAAGTCTTTCCTATACACAATACCAATAATAACTTTTTACCATAAACTCATTAGAGAATCTTGCACTGATTAGAGAATAAGGAAAAAGACCAACTCTGAGATTTCCAGTTTAACTTACAGTTCAGCTTCCAGCTTGCTATCTATTATAAGAATTCACTTCGATCAAAATAAGAAGATGCTGACCAATTAATGAATTATAAACAATGAAAAAACCTTGCTCAAATGGTGTGGGATATAAAAGTTATTAATCCAGAAATCAATTTGCTCAGAGGATCCATCAGCAATTAGGAGGATTGTTACATCTTCTGGGTGATATTGCACAAAGTCCTTACAGTCTTGCCATCTAGTAAGCTTGACTCGTTTTGGTGGCTGTTTTTCGTGAAACCGAGACACAAAGATTTTTTGCAGCTAAAACAGAAACAGGCAATCTAAAAAGTGTATGACGAAAGGAGGCTGATGAGAAATGGCCTCAAATGTGGAATAAAATGATATGAAAATATCAAGAAGAGAAGAAAAGATCAAAGGAATTAACATTCACAAAAGGAGAACAAAGTGAAAGAAACAACAGGAGAAGAATAGAGAATAATAGATTAAGAAAATTCATTTGACGAAAGCGGAAAAAGGAGTGAAAATTTGCCAAAAAGATGTAGTAATGGAACTTAATATTCATTTCATAAGTATCTTCCTACAGTAAATATAAGAAATAGTCAAAACACGAAATCAAAAAGCATTTAATTGCCATTACGAAAAACCAAAACGCTAATCTAAATACTTACGTCATCATACCATTTGATTTTCCTGGCCTCAGAGTTAAGTTTAATAACAGATTCTTCCGACGCTGAGCAGTCCTCTGCGCAGACTTCTAGAATCTCCAAGGCCTCGTCAACATCAAAAAATGTGACGCTATCCAACGTCATCCTACAGCGCAAGTAAGGCTCATTCAATAGCATCAGACATCGCTTTAGTTCTACAGTTAGGTAATGTATACGATCTAGATCAATTTTCAACGCATTCTCCCCCACAGCTACACACGTGTCGATCAGATCGTCAAGCCATTCACGAATACCACAAATGCTTTCACATAAAAGGTGGTCTCTACTTTGCACTGGACAAATATGAGGAAAAGTCTCAAAAAAGGCAGCTATAAGGATGCCTCCATGACACATGAAAATGTTCAAAAGCTCCTTTAGGAATCTTGATGATTCCACGTTAATAGACCCACATACATCCAACATGGATACAGTAACTTTAATTAATGATTGAACGTTTTCAACGTATTTATTACTTGCATTCGGTTGATCAACTTGGAGACTTTGCAATATCTTATAAACAACTTCACAACACAGCGCTGTAAACGCTTTCAATGGTGCACTGGACTCTACAGCCTGAGAAAGGCTCTTAATTCCATCTTCAATAAATTTCTGCAACGACGAAATTCTATGATCTCCCATTCTAATTCCGCCATATTTCGATTCAACAATCATTTCACTAATTTGATGCAAGAACTTCTTTTTCTCTAGCATCATGCAAATAAGAGAAGCAGGGACGAGTGATGTGTCATACATATATTTCTTTATTGGTTCGTTAAACGAGTAATTTTCCTCTCTCTTGACATCAACACTCCTCTTGACATATTTTTGTGATTTTTCCACTGGCTTCGAAGCAGCTACGTTAAATGAAAGCTTCCAGTTAAAGTCTGTCACTCTTATTGAAGCATTTTCCATGGTCATATTATCTAACTGATCGCAAAGTTTCTTCGATGACTTTTTTATAAATTCCAATAACAGTCGATTACGATCTTTGCAGTCTAATGAAGAAGAACTACAGATGCTTTGATAAAGAGGCTGCCTTTCAAGGAATAAATCCCTGTGCCAATAAAGTAATTTTGGAACCGTAATCTGGGGAAATTAAAATTCCAAATGAAGGTTATTAATCATTTAAAAAACTAATCGTCTATAAAATTTGCAGCCTCATCGTATATTCAACAATACATTGGAAGAAAGCCTGCGAGTGGGAACTTTTGAAATACAAATAATTAAAAAAGGAAGTTATTTTTGAGAAAGGTTGAAAATCTAAAACAGAAAGGTAGAGAAAAGGTTTGAAGGAAGTAAAATCTCTCTAGCTGCTCCTCCACGCGATCATTATTGCTGCAAAGCTGCACCTTTGACATGAGCAAGAAAATCAAATGAACATCTAGAATTGCTAAGATTTTGCAATACCTTAGGCCATCTACTTCATAATATACAGCAAATAAACAGCAAATACACAAAGAATCAGATCAAAGTCATATCTGTACGAGGCAGTCATATCTGTACGAGGTAATACTATCAATAAAATAAACGCGCGATTAAACGCGTTATTAAAATCCAGATTTCCATTTTTCCGTAATTCATTCTCCATTTTTTAGCATTTTACCATCTACAGGTCGAAGCATTTACAAAATGTAGTATATATGTGATAGAGTAGGATTTGACTGTTAATAAGAGCATGAACAAGGATTCGAATTAAACAACTAATTTAGGTGAAAGCCAAATTACCTTCAATTCGTTTTGAGCAACAGTGATATTTTGCTCTAAATATCCTTTCTGGGCCAATTGAAGTTGCGTATTGAAACATTCTTGCTTTAGCAACTGACAAAAAAACGGTAAAGAAATTTAATAGTCATATATCAATAATAACTGCAACTTATATCAAAAGAAACAGCAAGATACTGAACTGAAAAAATATATAATCCTTCCCTCACTTTTGCTGCAAATTAGAGAATTAGGTGACTTTCACTTTATTAGGGTGCAATAAAGCTGCATTAAAATTGAGCACAAAAGTAACGCAGGGCTGGGAATGCGTGGCGAAAATTGACGGAGCAAATGTGGATCCATGCAGTAAAGAAAAATCATGAACAAAAAATTTTCAATGTACTAAAGCAACCGGACAAATTTGTCGATCTGAGTGGTTATTCATTACTTCAATGACAACTAACAAGTTCGAGCTCTTTCAGACTAAAAATGCTTCCCAATGCACATGTGTACGATATCTTTAAAACTGGAATGTTATTCAAGTGTCTCTTAAATAGCAATACTATTAATTAATTTAGCTTAGCGAAAATATGTGCAATCTGATTACCTGAACTTGATAAAATAGAGATATACTTACTTTGAAAGTAGGACAGCTCGCACTTCCATGCGTCAGCACAAATATGCAGCGTTTTTCATGCTTCCTTGGAGCGTAGGCCAGTCGATCTGGAGTCCATTCAAACACTAAACAAAGAAGGAAGTAAAGATATAAGTATAATATTTATAAGTATAAACTGCTAATTGTCCATAAAAATACATCGATAATTGCACTATGACGTCATCTCTTTTCCAAGAGAAGAATATTTCTAATCTTTGGGCAATAATAAAAGCAATTATTGTGGCAATAAAGTATAAATAAAGGTTGCATGAAAAAAATAGATAGAATAGTTGTCATCCACTGCTTGATATTTCAAAAAAGAAAACACTTACAATCATTCCTCGTTTTGAAAGCATCCCCATAGTAACTGGAAGATATGCTACCAAGCAGGATATGACGTAGCAAATCAAAAGCGCTGAAAAATGAAAAATCAACAAAAGCATGCAACCGAAGCATCAAAATATCCGAAAAAAGTAAGAAGTTTGCTCAAACTTAAAGGCCTTAAACTGCAACCTTCTACACAAGAAAAATCAGGATAACTCAATTTACTTAAAGGTTAAGTGACACGGAATTTACCCTGCCGTTTTTCCTCACTAAGTTAAAGAGCATCTGCTAGAAACAATTTGTGTCCTGATTTTGACTCAAAATTTCTTTTAGGGGGCGTGGGGTGAGCGATTTTAGTTTTTGTCACGTGACATTATGACGTAGAAGTTGACAACTTAGGGTTAGGCAGCCTTTGTTGTAAGCAGCGGTTTGAGACACTCATTTACAAAACATTGAATAAAATGGGTAAAACGTGGCTGATTGTCAAATGGACTTCAATATTATAACGTGTAACTCTTTGGAAATTGCTTTATACCAACATGGAGCACTTGCTCAAGCCAGTACAGCAGATATAATCACGGAATTAATGAGCTACGAGGGTAATCCAGAGAATAGCGATGCGGAAGTGTGATATTTCGGACTTGTGTTGAGACTTAAGCTAATGTCTTAGAGTCATATCTTCAATTTAGAATTATGTTTCGAATTGATATCACATATCTGTGCATAGTTCTGTTGAGTTAGTTAGCCTCGTTGCGGTGCTATATCAATAGCAGTTTCTATAGTGCTACTATACTTTAGGCCTAAACATTAGGCCCAGGCTTGATCAAAACACAGGCGACCAACAAGAACGCTAAAACGTTACAGTAGAGGAATGCGCAAGTCAGCAAGTTGAAAATACCTACTGGCGAGCTGTTCTTTTTGATATCGAAGCATACTTGAAGTGTCAGTTGTTACAGTTTGTGTTAGGGCAGACTTGTCGAACCTAAACTTGTTACTTGGGTGGGCATGTGGAAATTATGTTGAGGTGGACAATCCAGTTAAGCCAAAATTTTGCAAGAAAATTGATGTTATTGTCACGCTGTTGAAAAAAGAGGGCTATAGAACATCCAGACTTAGATGGCTGCTTTCTTAACAAGTATTCAGTTTATTTAGCTACTTTTGGTGTGTACCCGTAAGCTATGCAATGAGGTATTTCATTACTTTTACTGGCTGTTTACAAGATTAACTTAGTGTCTTGACATTATTTACAAAAGAAATACTCTGGTAACTCACTTCACATTCGTTCAAAAAAGTTTTATCGACTGCAAAATTGTACAGCGACAACCAGTAAGAATCAAAGACAGTCAACATCTACGTCATAGCGTCATGTGACACCTTTCCCGCTACTATTTCAATGGGGTTTTAAGGGGCAAAGCGAAAGAAGAAATGAATAGTAGTTAGCCACCGTGTTTAGATAGTATTTTACTTCATGATAAAGCAAAATACTTTTGGCACCAAATTCTGTCACTTATACTTTAAAGGGGAAATTGCTTAATATCCTTCACTAGGATTTACAGTTATTTGATTGATTTGATTCGATTTGATTTGATTGATTTGACTCGATATATTTAGGGAAGGTTGCCCTTCAGCAATAAGGAATTTCGAGGGGCCCTCCACTTAAGTACTTACAAAAAGAAATTAAATTACTATGAAGGAATAAAATATTACCAACCATAAACGTATATAATGAAAAGAACTCAAAGAAAAAGAAATGAGAGTAATCAATGGAACCGGTCAATATCACTTTAGAATAGAAGTCCTTACCTCAAAACACCAAGTTGTCCAACTTCGTATGACAGAAATTTGTCTATTGCAAATCTGCCAATAGCGCTTTCCATTAGACCTTCGTACGTCCACTTTGGATGCTCTTGAACACTTAGATTAGGTGTTCCATCCAATGAGCCACTTAAAATAATCAAAATTCCATGGATAAACATAACGTTATAAAGATTGCTCATAAAGCAAATCTTTGCTTCGTCGTCCTCCAGGTTATGCAAATCAACATGCTTTAACAAATTGGTCTTCTGTTGAAAATCAATGAATTCTTCAGATGCAACAAGCTCTCTAAATTGAGTGGATCCAACATGTGTCTCATACGTCGGTGGTAATGCTAGAAAGGGAAATAGTGGCAATATACCTTACTACGACGATTCATTTAAATTCACCAAGAGAGCTCTACCTCAGAAACTCATTAGAAATCTAATTGAAATACAGTTATTAGCAACAAACAGATATTGCTAAAAAAATTATTATTGGTATGTTGGATAAAAAACATTATGAAAAATTTATATGTCTATTTTGAAAAATGCAAATACATTAAATAAACAAAACTGAAACAGAATCGAAAGTTCTGAAACAGCATTTAAATTATATACATTAGTAAAAAAATTCATAACGCCAGTGAAAAAATAGCGCGAGTGTGTGAAATAGTGACAGATAACTTAGAGCGAACCTTTTATAATTGACAACAAAAGTACAATCAGATCTTCAATGACTTTTACAGGATGAGGTGATTCTCCATAACCATGCTCTTTCGCTAGCACAGTGCGATTATTTAAAATTTCTCGTGGTCGAGTCAACAGGAATGTAGCTAGATCTAAAGAAGGCAATCATTTGCATAGATTTAGACGTCATAGAAATGAAAAATACTAAAATGCCTGTTAGCAATAACTATAATTCTTTAAAATAATAAGAAGCTAACAAACTATATCCACTAATTCAATGTGCATTTCGGGTTTTTGCATTAACTTATTGAGTAAGGAAAAAAAGATAGGTACATGCAAATCCATAATAAAAATTCACAAGAAAGATTGTAATTCAAAACAAAACACAAAGAACACTGGAAAACACGCAAAGACAGTCATTAAATACCTGGATAACACTTTCTGCTTTTCACTGGTATGGACAGTTCAAACTTTCTTGCGATCACCTTAACTAGGCTTATGTTTACTTGCTTTGCGATAGATTCTAACCTGCAAAATTTGAAATGAACATTGACATTTTGCTATGAAAAGTCAACTGAATTAGCAATAAGCACAAATGCAAGTGACTCTTCGCCATAAAATGGTGCTGGTTTGACATTGATAACCGAAACACAAACGATTATTTTCTTGAAAAGTTATCCTACTAACCTCTTTGGAGGCATATTCCATTCGAAGAGTAGTCTTCCAAATATAACAGTAATATCGTCTTTCAAAACTACAAAAGGATTACAAGCTTGTACACCACTTAATGACGACTTTTGCTCCAGCTTTGACGAACCTTGTACCCCATTGTGCTTAGTTTTAAAATACAATTGCAGCCTTGCTAACGTGTCCATGTGTCTGAAGAGTGTTTTGATATAATTTCTACGAGTTTTCTCTTGCGGGATCAAAACTAAACTATCTGAAGAGAAAGCTGCCAACGTGTCATTCATTGATTTACGACAAGCATTTGTCTCTGGTGTTTTGTCCTCGCGGAGAACTCCATCTTCGTTCATTCCTTCATCAATATATGAAACAATATCTTGAAGTGCAATTTTTTGCTGTGCCAATATCTGAAGTGCCAATTCTGTATCTTCTCCTCGAGGTTTGCGATATGACTTGGTGAAAAAATGGCTGAATGACTTCGTGTAATCGTTCATTTCAGCCCTGATTTGATTCGTGCTGGTTTGACTGTAAACAAGGATAGATGACTTCAAAGCCGTAAGATGCCCCATTAAGAGAGACTTCAGTTCTGAGTGTGAGTCGTCAGCTACAAATGAACCGTCAAATTTCTTAAATACTCGATGTTAAGTTACTAGGAACTAATGGCTGCAAACTAAGCGGCTGCAACTACAAACGAGGAAATAAAATATACAATCCAAAAAATTCGATATGACTGAAAGGATTACGCATTCAATGTAACACAAGCGCTAGCAGACTCTGTGAGGATTTGATCATCAAAGAGTTAAGTACACAACTTCACCAAAGAAGAAATAACAGTGTGAGGTGTGCAATTTTCAAAACCATAAACTTTGTATCAGTAAAAAAAAGGAGGGAACAGAATTCTTTTTGATCTGATACATCGCAAATGAGAGAACGTGTTCCAGAAAATAAAGAAATGCTGCAAAATAAGCTTACCAGATTTGATTAGTTCTTCTGACATATCAAGGATTGTTTTGCAAACTGCACTATGTAATTCAGCTGATGCAACTAAATCAAAACATACTGCAACACTGGCAAAACAGCTCATGTCTTCTAAAGGGGATTTTGGAATTGAGTTGTCCAAATGTAAACACTTATGTTTCAATAGGGCATTAACGGATGATCGTACACTCGATGACATTAGGCCCGCAGCAGCAGCTGATTTAATGTTTGTTAGCTGTGTTGATTTGCTTGTAACCTCAATAGGCTGTGTCGCTTTCAGAGTTTCAATAGATCTGCTCAAAACCTCAGCAAAGTCAGCCTCCAGTCCACAATAGTATTCTACGAATTTGAATCAAGAATAGCTTGAATGTTGCCAAATTAATGAGAGGAAAATCAAACACATATCCAAAATACTGCAAAATTAATACATAACAAAAAGCCAAAAATAAACAAAAATTCTACTACAATATAGATGTTATTTTGTCGACATTATACAAAATTTTTGCCTGGGCATGGCGCTTTTTGTCGTATAGAGAATTGCAAACAGATGCAGTGTTCATAGCTAAACCTTATGTATCTTTTCACATTATCTGGGTGGAAAGAGACACAATTCGCAAAAGTACCTTTCACAAGGACATCAATCTCTATGATAGTTGGCATTGAACTCATGAATATATTACCATAGACTATGGGTTCATATTACAAATCTAAAGATACGAACAGAACTATATAAATTCCTACATGAGCAAAAGCACTTGATACACAAATACAACTTACCTTCTAGTTGAAAGACTTTAATAACTTGTTGTGCCTGCAACATGCTGCCCTTCTGGAGACACAAATGAGCCAAAGACTCAGGAGATGAAAGCATCTGAGACAATAGATGCTCAGATTTTCCCTCGCTTATTCTAACTTTAAAGTTGGGTCTGCTAGCATCGATTGGTTCCTTTTCAACTGAGTGAGCATCTTCCATCGAGTTTTCAGCCGAGTTATCATCAGAATTAAATCCGGAGACGAGCTCAAATCTCCAGATAGCATGGTTCAGATTTTGCTGTAACTGTGAAATTCTCCTGTCAAAGTCCGATGACAAAATCGAGACCTCGGGGTTATCGGAACCTAAACGAATATCAAATAAAAGCCAAGCTCAAGAAAGATATGAGAAAATTTGGAAGGAACTAATAGAGAAAAAATGTTTCTAGACTATAAAGCATGATAATGTACACAATATGTTATTTGCCAAGACATGACCTTAAAAATCTAGTTGAAGATCAATGCAGAAAAGGAAGTGAATATCAAATGGCATGAAATGCAATTCATACCTTGCAAGTCTTTCTCCTTGTCTGAATATTTGTCTGCTATAAGTTCAGCTATAAATTCATTTAACAAATCTAAATACTTCTTCACTAGGTCTTGTTGGAACAGAAACTTGCTTGATTCTCTTTGTTTACTGGAATCAGTTACAACCGATTTATCAACAATTCTTGAAGGATGATCTATAATGCCAGTTGTGTGATTAGTATCATGGCACATTTCAGGAGCTGAATAATGCTCCTTTCGTACAAACAATAGAGAAAACATATCCTCCAATGTCTCCAAACGATAGCTGAGTGGCTGAATGTCTCTTAAAAACGTTCTCATATTGTTGATAAAAGAACTGTTCCCCACTTTCCCAAAAAAGACATGCAAAACAATTTCTAGAACAGAAAATCGAAGGTACGTCCGTATCTCTGATTGCTTCAATTTCTCACATTTCATAGATGATTCTAAGAGGAAGCATGATGGCTGTCCACTTAGGATATCGACAACCTCCTTAGCATGCAAAAAAGTCAGGAAATGCAGCTTATTTAAAACATAAAGTATGGAATGGAAATCCATCTCTTGAAAAATGTCCGTTTCTTCACCTCTGTGTATACCAACATCTGATTCATCTGGAACAGCAGCAGTTCTGCAATAGCAAAACTCATTTCAAAATAATCTTCTCAACCATAGATGATTCTATTTGCCATTAGGGAAAACAAGTATACCAATGTTATAAGAATTGAGGTAGAATACACCTTCTTCATCCAAAGTGCCCATCAAATATGGAGAAAAGCTTCAAATGATCTGTGAGGTTTAGTAATAAGAGTCTATTTGATCAACAGATAAAAACTTATATCCTTCAACTTTTACAGAGAATGATGAGGGAATATCAACAAAAATTGCACAATTACTAAGATTATCTGAATAAGCTAGTTAAAGGAGGACACAAAATTACTAAAGAGCAAGGATGTAACAGCAGTTTCTTAGATCTCATGAATTCCAGGAAAATCATAACATAAAGACAACAAAAACGCTCAAATGCTTAGCCTTTCACTTCATTTTGTGTAAAAGGATGACTCAGCAGAGCAAAGTGAAATTGTTTTGAAAGTGAAAGCAAATTCCAAAGTAAATAATTCTTTAAGTTATTTGTTTACACTTAGAGAAGAGACAGTGCTAGAGAAAAAGAAACTGGGTTGCTAACCATAAATTCCAAGGAATGGTATAGTTTCTTTTCACAAAATTACAATTTAAAATGGGATAGCAATATCAACTAACAATACATTCATCTAACAGAAACAAATGAAAAAGATACATAAGAAATTGACACAAAAATTTATTTTCTTCAATAATTTGGAATACTATGAGCTAGCATTTGAACAAGACTTATGCTGCTAATGTATAAACAAGCAAGTTCTCAAAGATTGCATACCTTTCCTTTTGTAAGCAGTGAATTCCAACCTTGAGGTTGTACTCAAGGCGCTTACAAGCATAATTAAATGCTGGCTCATATTGCACTTCCTAAAATGGTAAGATACAATTTCACATTGAATACTGTAACATATTTCAATACCAGTGAGAGGCTAAGAGCCACATTCTTTACTTTGATGCTGCAAAGAGTCACATCAAGTATATGAGGAGATAAGAGCATCATCCCCATCCTTTCCTCTCATACAAATACATCTTATTGAACTTAAGCAGAGTAAACATATATAAGAAATGCACACTTCAACATGCATGGAAGAGCTGTATGAAACTCGGCAAAGAGCTGCATGCAGCTTGCCAGCCATGTGTTGGCCACCCCCTGCAATATATCAAAATGTGTTCCATCCACTTAATTGCATTCCAGGATTCACAATGCCATGTGGCAATGAAATATGTGATAGCAAAAGGCAAATACACTAACTTCAAGTGGGATAGGATTTAACTAATATATTATATATACACAATGATACACTCTTAGAAACACAATGGCAATGAAGGACATCCCATGTTATAATCCTTTGCCCACACCAACAAACTACATGAAAAAAATTGGCTCATACCGACATTGTAAGCAAGGAACTTATCAAATCACTCTTCTCTCTGAATGATGAGCACTGAGACCAAGCCAAGAGCACAACCAAAGGCCTCAAAGTCTGCATTGGCCCTGTGGCTAGTAATTCTAATGTTATCTGGTAATTTCTTTTACTAACTAACCCAAGACTTGCATTCTAAAGCAAAATAAAAACAGCAAATAGCAAAAATGGATGATTACAGAGGAAGTTCAATTTAAAATCATTACAGAAAAACAATGGTATAATACTCAACACCTCTCAAGATTTAACATGCTGTAACCAGATATGAAAATCAAACACAAAAAATGTAACAGATGAGCCTGAATCATAAATAACCAGTTACAGACTTTCACTTCTTACATAATTCACACAATTCATAGAAAAACAAACACAACAAAGAGTATGTCAATCACATTATTCTGTGGAAATCCCACTTCAGTGATACTGTATTTGTCCACTAAAGCCCTATATCCTTGTCTAATATCATTATGTACACATCTTTTGCACCTTCTTGGGTCCTTTCAACTGAGCTGTTACTGAATAGTGTCAAATCACTACAGTGGAAGCCAGTTTGCTTCCAGAAGTAGACAAAAATTAACCAAGCAGCTTAAGAGGTACAATCATTGAAGGCAAGAAAAACACATAGAAAATGGAATACTGACCAAAATGCAATCCAGAAAATTCACATTGTAATAGTCACATATTTGAAATGAGGTCATCATTGATTGACTAGAATCTCCTTTAAAGCTTTCTGACAAAAGTTCAGCAACATGAATATTTTGCTCATCCTCTCCATATTTAGTTTCCTCAAGAATGTCTTGAAGTTTTAAAGTACTAAGTTTGAATTTCCATGATAACTCCAAAGCAACCATTAAAAATGGGATTGAATCATTGTCAATCAAAGAGCAGTATAGTAGCTTAATAGCACTCGGGTTGTGCTCCAAGATTATTTCTACAACTGATGAGATTGCGTTGGTGAAAAGTGCACTATCTGAGCTGAAGTACTGCTTTGCAGATATTATAACTGGGAAGCACTCTGCAAGAAACATTGTTTGCACACTTTCTTCAAATAGTTTCATTCGGCCTATGTATGATAGTAAAATTCGCAAATAGCATTCACCAACCATGCTCTTTCTTTGTACCATTTCAATGCCAGGCAGTGGGTAAACAAGGAAGTTTGTCAATGTTCTACAGCTTAGAGGGTTTTTTATTGCAAAGTCAGAAATGAAGCTACGATACTCCTTTGACAATCCAATCATGTTCTCATGGTGTCCATTCTGCTCAAAACCAAGCTTAAAGAAGCAGTAACTATCCTGTGAAAAAACTTACATTTATTTTGAGTTTTAAAAAGAGAATTTTTCTATCATAAAGCAACATTATAACTGGAAATGTCATAGCAGAGTGCCCAACATTAGTAGAAGTCATAGCAATCATTTATACTATCACCAGTTCATTAATCATCAGGAGGAGTACAGACAATGGGTATTACCAGCATTGCATACAACCCTAGCACTCACCAACAGCAACATATCTATTGACATCTAAAGACATAAAAACCATATTTTCTTGAATAAAAGTTACAACTTCTTTATATTTGAGGGGTATTTATATTCAAGGGTGGCTGCTATTAAACTTGAGTGACAGAACTTTTGCTTTCACCCAAATAGAGACATTGCACTGCAAGAAAACCTCAGCTTTATAGCAACTCAAACACTTGAAAAAATAATTTAGAACTTCAAGTAGAGAATCTAAGTAGTGCAAATAACTTAAAATAGGATGAAATACAAGTTATATCATAAAAAAACATGCCATTTATTCCATTTGTGTTTTCAAATTATCTCTTTGAAAACAAATGCAGCTTAGAATCAAGGGCAGCTTCTATTTATCTTTTGACGAAAATTTGAACAGCTTATAATCAAGGGTGGTTTTCTTTAGGGGTGGTTTCAATTCAAAAAAATATGGTATAGCTACAGATACAACACTAGCATAGGAATGAAAGACACACCTGTTCCTGCTCTGGTAAAAGATCTTTGCTTAGAGCAAAAAGATGCAGCTTGAATTCAATAAGATATTTTGTAGTAGTTACCAATTGCTCCTGAAATAGTAAAAATAGTATCTGCAATCATTTACCTTTGAACATGATTAAAAATCTCTGAATGGGTGGTAGCAACTGTCTTCTTTCCAAGAGATCCAAAAAATTATCATTTCTTTATCAAAGAGCTCAGCAATTTTGAATTTGACAAAGTGCTGCATATCAGGAAATGCAAATCTACCAACCTTAGTCTCTTGCTGGGGAAAGAGCTCCAAAAAGAGAAGCAGAGCCAGCCATGATAAATGAAAGGGAGTAGGAATGGTGGTTGAGCCATAACTAAAATAAACATGCTGATCAATAGAAGAAACATAAAAGATATATAAATACATATATATATATATATATATATATATATATA
>WIPJ01000513.1:183339-197869 GCA_018155075.1 Cassiopea andromeda
TATAATATTTATCTTTATATATATATAATACATATACATAATAAATATAAATATATAAATGCCAAGTAAGAAACAACCAAGTAACACAAATGAAGTCAATTTTGACATTAGACACGTCATCGTTCATAACAATGCAATTTTCAATGGCTTAATTCCTTGTCTTGTCTCAGCAAACAGCTGACGAGTATGTTCCTCAAGGAATTAAATCATAAATCGCCAAATCACTTAGATAATAAACAAAGGCTCCGCTTTGATTTTAATATAGGAAACATTTTATCTAAATTAAATGACATGAAATGACATCAAGTGAAATTAATGTTGAATTCACTGTCTTGGCTAACAGTTGTTTTCAGTGTCATAAAAGCTAATAAACATCAGATAACTAATTCACGTAAATGGATTGGAAAAAATCTAATTGTATTAACGAAGAAATGAGGCATGAAGGCCGGCATCAAACTCTCCTCTAATCTTTTGAATTTCGAAGAAAGGACTCAAACTTTAGTATATCGAATATTCTCGTTGACTCACGAAAAGTCCTAAAAACTTCAAGAATGTAAAGATTGATTACATGAAAACTGAATTTTGTGAACAGTTGAATGCAGATGCTTTGACAAATGCAAATACGAATGGTAAGCTCGCAGGTGACTTAGATTCAAAACGACGGACAAGCAAAATAAACAAAGATGTTTCTGCTACAAAGCTGGGGCATAAAAGAAGTTATTCCCTGAAAGTTACGGCCAAGTGTGAGATGTAATTTAAGAGAAACCACACCTAGCATGATAAGAAACGCCATATCAGTGCTACAAAGAAGAAGCACGAAAACCGTAAGCACTATGAGGAATGAAAATGACAGTTAGATGGGTCCCCTATACCTTTCCAAGATTTGCTATTTCTGAGAATTAAATGTGACAGATGGAAGGCATTCCAATTCCTCATAGAAGTATTGCCATGCGTTAATGGCTCCTCTTGAAATGCAGTCAAGAAAGAAAACACATCACCCAATTATGTGCAACAATATCCATAGATATCTTGCACATCCCTAACTTTCAAACCTTTTAGGTTTGGAGCATGAAACCTGAAATTAGGTAGCACTAACAGAAACACAAAATAATATATATTATACTGAAACATCATAGAGAATAGTCCTAACTTGTCTCTCAAAAGGGGCGATACTAGCTCAAATCTGAAAGTAAATGGCGCCCCTCTTCAGGCGCTTAGTCAAAGAGTTCCATAGTTAGTAAGAGGGAATAGAAATTGCGTCCTTTGCTAACTGCTCTTTAGATTACGTATAATCTTATTAAATACGATTTAAAGGCATGTCAGTTGGTCTGCTATGAGATTTTTAAGTCATTCAATCTACAAGAATTGAGATTTCCGACAACTCGAGATTGATACGGCATTGCAGTCGGTTTACGTCTTTTTCGAATGATTACATCTCAAGCATGAGATTCCTAAAACGTAACCTCTAAACTGCAAAGCGAGGCACAATTTAGTGGATAGATCACCCTATAAGATTTTCTAAGACGTATAAATACTATATAAAAGTATCTTAGCAAACTACTGCTCCGTTGTATATACAGTTCTTGATTTATAATATTTAACCCAGGAGTGGCCAGCCAGTGAAAAGCTAAGAGACGTATTCTTTACTGTGACATCACAAAGAGCCACATCAAACTCATGGGGCACATGCGCATCGTTTCCATCCTTTCCTCTCATATGACAATATCTTATTAAACTCACTGAAGTAAACATATATTAAAAAAAACACACTTCAATATGAATGTAAGAGCCGCATGAAACCTGGCAAACAATGCGGTTCGTGAGCCACGAGTTGGCCGCTCCTGATTTAACCAGGCAAACCATGCGGTTCGTGAGCCACGAGTTGGCCGCTCCTGATATAACCCATACCCGCTCCACTATTCAAAATTTCGCGTCTTTGGCAACCTGAAGATTTTCCAAACTATAAAAATTCCCAAATAGGATTTTGTTGAAGGACATAAGAAAAAATTTGAAAAGATTTCATTGAAAAATGCAGATTGAAAATCAAACAAAGGCCTCTACAAGTCACCGGAGGCTTTTGGCCTACAATTGAACTACTTCAAAACAAGAGGAAGGATATGGATTTGAAGTTCGATATAAAGCAGTTCGTCAATTCACAACAGGGGGAGCTTGACCCCCTTGAGACCCTAGAAAGAACATGATTTCTATTCGGGGAGCTCCTCAAAAAGTGTGCAAATGACGGGGGGTCAGCAGTATTTCAATATGGCCTACAATGATAACATTCTAGAAAGATCTTATCCAAGGACATCTCAAAATGTATATCTACTTCTGACGGAAATTAAAGAGGAAAGATCTTACAGGAAAGCTCTTGCAGGGCTACCATAATCACCTCCATGATCTTTAAGACTCTTACTAATGCATTTTGAGAGAAAGACTGCTCAAAAGCCAAGAGGATATGCATCACAAAAAGGCATCCATAGCAATACAACCAGTGACACCCCGAGGATGATGACACTCTCATTTCTTTAAAGATAGCACTAATGCAAAACCCTGTCATAAATGGTCAAGTAGATTTGCGTTTCTACGGCTCTCCAGAACACGTGGCATGGTAGCAAAGCATTTAACTAATGTCTTGCAGAATTTACTACAGCACGAAAAAGCGGCAACATTCTTTTCACATACTGAAAGCTTTTTTCGTCCGGCACTCGTCAGAGTATGAAACGTCACTCTTGGGGCCAATTAGACGCATCCTTTCACTTGTAACCGCATCTGGCTATATATTTAGGGTAACCTTTCGGTCACTATCCGACGTTTCATACTCTGACGAGTGTTGGAAGAAAAAACCTTTCAGTATGTCAAAAGAATGTTGCCTCTTTTCGTGCTGTAGTAAAGTTCTGTAGTACCAACAGACTATTTACGTCTTGCAAAATTCAATGGTACTTGTACAGCAAAGAAATCGGAAAACATTGAAGAGAAGGGCATCCAAATCGTAATGGCACAACGCCACAAAAGAAATCGCACTATGATGTTATGGCGCAAGTAAAGAACGACTTCATTGATGGCACTGGTTGTTCAACAAACGAAAATGAACGACAATAATATATCATGTATTGAAAGTACATATGCTTCTTATATAGCTCTTTCGTCTGTTGCGTCAATGTCGAAATTGGCAACAATATTAGGCTTTGCTCGATATATTCTAAAATGACACCTGCAACTTTTTCTGCCTCAACACTAATAGAAATTTGATTCCATTTGTTTAAAACGAGTACAAGGAAACAATACGTTGCTGCAATAAGGACATAAACAATCAAAAAATATAATTATAAAGTTATGAATAAGATATTAGTTACTTAAGTATTAACAAAAGAAAAGAATTTAAATTTATGGCCGCATTTCTCGTTAATACGATAAAATCCATGGCAATGGACACCTGCAAATATGGACACAATAATGAACCTAGAACTACAAAACCGGACAGCATATTCTGACCTGTAACTAGCTATTTCGTTGTTTCCCAAGAGAGTTACAACGAGTGACGAATTTAACGAAATAATCAAATGCATGCTTTTTCCATTCACTACTGGCATTGAGTCATTAGGAGGCTGGGGGAATCGATCCAATTTGCAACGCCTTTCTAGATAACAGTATGAAGCAAATCTTTGTTACCGTAATCATATTATAGTCTTTTATGGGTTGCTTTTTAAATCGGGTTAGCGAAGAAGCGGTAAAAGGCATCCTGGAGTTATATTTAATTCACTAAAAGGAAGGAAGACTGGAAAAACCTTCAACAATCAGGAATTGATTGAAAAAAACAACATACACACACACACACACACACACATATATATATATAAATATAAATATATATATATATATACATATATATATATATATATATATATATATATATATATATATATTGTTTCATGATCCATGATGATAATGATAAATAAACCTTTGCGTTACAGCTGAAAGAGGGAAAAAGTGGAGCCATAGATATAATAAACGTAGAGTATCACTGCATTTTGTACAACCTGTGAATAGTAGTTCATTGTTCTCGTCCTAAGTCTTAAATGGGAGAGTTCAAGCATTAAGTGCTATGCATAAGTGAATGATCTATTCTGCTGAACGATATTCCATGTTGGAAAGATGTAAAGTTTGTTAATAATAGCTAGTGGTTTAAATGGAATGTTAGCCACAAAATAACTTGGATGCCTGGATTCAACATTAATATCAAGATTAAGTAGGACAATTTATGTACTTTCTTATCAGTGCATGACAAATTTTGAAAACTGACTGATTACAGTTTTACAGCTACAATATAGTACCAGCTAAAATTCAAAGCAGTTTTATACAAGGAATGATAAAGTCTGCCTTCCACAAATAGGATGGAATGCAAAGGCTAGAACAGCTGAGTGGACTGCATAATTCAATCAGCGAGTAATATTTCTAAAGGGGAAAGGGATATACAGCTTGCAAACAGTTGCCAAAGAATTTGTAAATTAGAAAAATCATGCTAAATTCACCGAAATGTTTCGGTGCAGTAACGATGATCGATTGCGGTAGTTATCTGACTTTCATTTTGGGATATCGCTTTCATTCGCTCATACTAAGCCTTTCATAATTGTTAGATTCTTAGACATTGCATTCAATTTCATTGAAAAGTGAATTGTTTACAATTGTAGTTGATTGTCGTTTCAATACGAACAAGGTTCCCGATTCAGAATAGCGGTTAGCTGGAAGGTTCAATTTGAAGGTAAAGAAGTAGAGCACGAAATGAAAGTAGCAGACAAGTCTGTTTTATTTGTGTGTGTGTCATTCAGCTGATATGCCAGTAGAGGGCTATACTTCTCTTTAATAATCACAATACAATTGTACTCTGAATTTGGCGGTGGATTTCACATAGCGCATTCTACACCAATCGTGGGCTTTGTTATGGAGCAGATTAAGTCAATGCAGATAATATAAATGCAAGCCATACTACGTTAGTTGCAAACACAGTGGACATTCAGATGATATCATAGGCATAAACAGTGAGGTTAGTGTGCATATGCGTATCTAACATGAAAAACGTGGAGTGCAATTAAGTTCATAGAAATACTGGGATAAATATTTGCTAAAATCCATTACTATGTTACCTGATTAATCGTGTATTATAAAGCAACCAATCTGGATAATAAAGAATTAAACTTTCTATACAAAGCAGTAGTTGGATTATTGATGCTTGGTTGTGATTAAGTCGTGAAATATTTTTATGCTTTCATTGTGTTAAACAAGCTTAGTCAGACGTCGAAAAGTAGTGAAGAGGACGGACGGAATACGCATGTCTGCATTCAAGATCGACAATCGAGCGAGCAAACACTGATCCTTCCTGAGTGAACATTGCTATAAAGACACAGAGAATGCTGCTAATAACGCAACTATAGATAGCAAGGACGTGCGGCATATTTCGTATTCTCGAAGCAACATAACTGGAGCTGATCGCAGGAACTTTATGTGTACAGCCCAAGTATACCACATACATTATCAACGATTGACAACAGAGGGGTGATCTAAAGTTACTTCATAACATTCGTCAAATGCCAATACTTACTTACATTGAAAGTAAATTCGTAGGCCAAAAGGAGAACCAAATAGAAAGTAAAGTATATCGTTGTTTCTATCAGTGATTTTTAAGGAATCTGGATTAAGGCCAGCTTACAACATATCTTAGAAGGGATGAAAATACGATCTATATAAAAGCGCGTTTTATTGACTCGGTGTAAAGGAGGAATGCTGAACGGTTGTGTATTCCATGCATCATAGTGACGTAATGTTAATGCAATAGTAATACAGGCATTGGGTATATTGCAGGCAGAAACTACAATCAAGATGACAGTATCTGCAGTCGAGCGAATGAGGAACTTTCAAATATTTTTGTTCTGTTCGGCAGACATTTTATCGTTGTTTATGAATGGAACCATATTTGTGCTATTGGCAAGAAACAAAAGAGCAAGAGCAGCCCCGTCGAATTCCTTTTTCGTTAGTGTCATATTCTTCCAGTTCGTAACGGCTGTCTGCGGCATAAACTTCGCTGTGCGATTTGTGGAAAATAACGCAGAAGACCTTCGCAAGGACACTGTCATAGTTCAAATAACATTTACATTGATAGGGCTTGGACTACACCATTTCATGCTTGCCATAGATCGCATTGTTTTCCTAAAGAACCAAAAGAGCTACTCGAAAATAATGGAAGGCAGACTGACATGGATTATGATAGCTATATCTTGGCTTATACCAGCTATGATTGCAATTACGTCATCGCTTTTTGCAACTGATGGTGATCCCAGCAGTCAGGTATCATATGCACTCGCGATAATAACGATTGCTTCTGGTTTGACGCTAATGGCAACGTTGCTCTGCTTAATGGTGTTTATTTTCAAGGAGATGAAGATGAAAGAAAACCAGCCGATTGAATCAACACGTCGACGTAGACGCACAATAGTAAACGACAAAATAACCTCTGCGCTTCTCCAATGTCGTACAAGCATCGTCATGGCACTAGTCTATGTCATCCTCTTATTCCCACAAGTTTTATTTGCATTTGGAAAGCTCCTGAAGACGCGCGGTCTTTTAGATATGTGGTACATGCAACTAGCAAGTACTATCATGTTATGCACGGGTATTTCTGATGCGTCATTGTACATCTATATGAATTCGAAGCTTCGTGAGGAGTTCAAGAGAACAATAAGAAGACTGCGCCGGAAGAACAGAGAAGAAGATGAGCTCAAGGATGTGAAAGTCAAGGAAATAAATGGAGTCGAAGAGGTAAAAATGGATACTTTACTACTGAAAAGCAACCAGAAGAAAGCAGATATCGAACTGGCATATTTGTGAGTTTTACCGCGCGAATGTACCAGTGTATGAACGCGTGAATGAATAAATGGTATGAGTCATAAAGACTGCAACATCATATATGTAAATAACCTAATTATGACGTAATATAGACACAAGCATGGACAGTCCGATGTGATCTTCTCTTAACTCTTGAAATTCCACTTAAACTGTTCCAAATTTAAATTATACGATTCAGTATGGTGGAAATTTATGCCTGTTTTTTTTACTGATGACAAAAGTTATCTGGGCATGATCAACCGTTTACCCATGAAAATAAAATGCTACTATTGCCTCCCAACTTGAAGAACATATTTGCACATATTTGGGCTAGATTTTGGGCGCTGAAGTGAAAGCGAAACCAAAAGAATATGATAATTGATATAAAATTACAAAGCAGATATCTCAAAGCATGTAGCCCTGGGTTGAATCGGTCTTCCATGGCATTTCATTGATATAAATGTCTATGAAGAAGAACATTCCAAGACCATCTCGACGACAAGGAAAACATACTATCACTTGTCTCAACAACAAGAATGACTAAAGCAGTTGGGAACTGCGGAATCTCAAACAGTTTGATCAAACAGTTCGATATTTTGGGAATGGCTTCCAGTCTTCGTGTTGTAAATTACAACTGATCATCCATCTGATTACGAAACTGATGTCAAAAAGTTACTCACACGAATCAACAGAAGGGCAAGCTGAAGTTTTAAAGGTGATTACTGATGTGATTACTGATTAATGAGATGATTGCTAAAAGAGATTAATGATAATTTAAGACGATGCTTGCTAGTATGCCATTTCATTTCCTTAATATCAAGTATTCCTATTTAACAAGTATATATGCTGCTTAGAGTGAATATAAAATTGAATGAAACCAAATCATATCGTTCTTCTGTCTTTGGAATACCAAGCACCTTCTTCTTACAAATGAAAAGTCACATATCTGATGCATATTTAAGCCAATTCTCACCAGCTCTCCTTTCAAAAGAAACTTAAACGGTCGTTCTAACAAAACAAACTCAATGGTCAGGAACTTTTGTGATGAACAAATGATTAAAAGGCCCCTTATCGTCTATTATCAACTGTCGTTAGGCACACGCAGTGAGATTATAAACGAAATATTACAAAAAAGAAAATTCTGTGTATCCAACAATACTACCACCCACCAGCAAAAGGTTAGCATCAGAAATGCAGTTGTACAAATTAATCCAAAATAATCCAGCAATGTTCGACACATTTGGAACTAATTCAAGGGAGGGGATTCTCAATCTTAATGCCAATACCGCCTTTTGTTTCAAAATCTTTTTCAAATTCCCTCACGTTAGAAATAAGTCGATGATTACAATACGAAAAATTCAACGACTGATTGGCAAACGAATTCAATTAAATTAAACCAAATACTCAAAAGATATATGCTACCTTGTAGCTGTTATAAGGATAATGCGCTAGCCCCTGTTCAAGAGAACGTCCCTTGCCTCAAAAATTTTATCTCTTGAATCACTGCTTGAAACAGGGCTCAGATTTGGAGCTCTAAAGCTACCTGGTTAATCATATGTACAGGATTGGTCACAAATGGAACACAAGGAAGCGATACAGGGCATGATAGGAATAAAGTATAAACCAATTTCGGCTATTCTAGCTGAGGATTTCCGGCAAGGATAGGTAATACTTGGTCCCCTTTGACTGACGCCCCAAAAAGCGGAAAATGGTAATGCTACGTAACGGCATACAAATGATAATACTCTTAACATCTTAGCAATCCTGCACCAAACGCGTCTTGCTTTGCTTTTGTTTTCTAAGATTGATTATTGAGTGATCCTTAGTTACGCTTGTTTGGTGTTAATCTGTACTATCCGACATATCCTTGGCTCATTCAAGCAGAAAAACTCCTTTACACCATGAATGCATAATTAATAGTCTTTTTCCTTTTAAAACTCAAAATAGCAGTCCTGGATTCTGTTTTAAAGTACAACTTATCTGGCATGATACCATCTGCTTCTCCACAAGGGCACCAATTGTAGAGAAATTTTGATTACTATTTCAAAAAATAATAAAAGGGGTTTACCACAGCTAGTCAAAAGGGACGGGCCACAAAATCCGAATTCTTTAGCAAGCCAGAAGGTACTCGTTTCAAAGTGAAAAATGAAGTGTTTCAGGCTCCCTTAGCCTAAATAATTAAATTACGCAAATTTCAAAGTTCATATTACTAAACATGTCAAACAATTAATTACGCTGTGTCCTGAACGCTGAGGTTTTAAGGCACTTCATAAATAATGCCAGCAACATTTTCCTGAATATTCCATATTAATTGCTGCTTTTTGTCAGCTTAGCGAAAGCATTTGAATTAAATGCTTGCAAATCTTCCTTGAGTATGATGAAAAATCCTAACAACCGAGAAAACAAGTTTTCAAAAAAACTGCAGTTCTGGTCACACTGACTACTTTGCATGTCGAAAAAAATTTAGTGGCAAAATCAACAACAACAGCAATGAACTGCATTCTTCCCTGATCCAGATTGAAAAAGCCTTTGTAATTCAATAATCAACCATTGTCTGCAAGACAGCGTATACAATAGAAAATGACTGCCCCCTTGATCAGATCCAGATGTCTTTGAGTTAAGAAATTTGCTGAGCTTCCTGCTCAAGGAGGACCTACCCTAAACTCTACTATGCAACCTTTAAATGGTGAGAAATCTTGATAAAGCCATAAGGTATCTGAAACGTGGTGATCAGGAAAGAATTCATAAAATTATTCATTCATCGTCTATGGTTCTATATAACTCTTATATAATTTAGTGTAAGCCAGAAAATTAATGATATTTTTCTGAGGTTTTCTGAATTTTCAATAAGCGATATACTCTCCATCTTTTGAGTATAGCTCTGGCACTTCTTAATTGAGTTTAGCAATCCCTTATTGCTGTTTTGATGGTAAATTTACATCGGTCTTTAATGGAATTAAAAATTTTCTAATCCACAGAAGCCAAGGTATATATTTCTTGCTAAAAACCGTCCAGAGTTCATCAAAGACGATAATTACACGACCTTTTAGACCTCATAGGTTTTGAAAATGCATGCTAGTGCTTTTATAAAGTCCAGCATTCAAGAAAAACTCTCATTTTAGCATCATTAATAAAAGTCTTGATATCTTTGCTTTGTGTGAAATCCCTACGTAGATTAAGATAATTCCAGCGTGATAAAGAACCAGGCCTCAATCAAAACCACCTAATAGTTCCTCTACTTTGCTAACAAACGAATGAAAAAGAGATGAAGCAGTTCTTAACAAGCAATTCAAGCAAATACTAAATATTGCTAATCCTAAAAATTCGAGTATCTTTGGTGGTCTACGAGCAATGCGAAGGGTACTTTAATCATCAGTGAAATCTCAAGACTAAAACTCAGAAGTGATCTTGGGTCTGATGACTCTCCAAAATGTTGAGCAGTGAAAAGAAGTCAGTAGCACTCCATCAGCATTTACATAATGCATTACAAATTTTATGGATTAGTTTTTTCATATGGCCCCCTGGAAAACAGATCTTTTTATTTGAGGGGCCAACATGTTTGAAGAATTAAAAATGAAATGAAAATGAATTTTTCATATATCAAAAAGCCCAAAGAGGTCGTAAGACAACATACGGTATGACTACACAATTTCCAAGAGTTCAATTCTGCTTTGACTGCATACTATGCCAACATGTAGATAGCTGGATATATGATCTAATTTGTGTGAAAATTGTAGTCATATTGTGTGAAGATAATTCCTTAGCGTTGCATGCCATCAAGAGTGCAGCAAGAAGCTTCCAGAGGAAGGACTCAGCTTCTAAACTGAAACCAGATTCATAGAGGTAACGAAAAGTTGAGACGCCATCGTAAGATGGTTTAAAACACTCCAAGAACCAAGACATATCTAAGCTGAACCAATTATTAAGTTGAATTAATGTATAACTAAGCCGTTCTATCATGGCTAGAATACCTGCACTCTGAATGCAATTACGTGAGCAGCTTTCAATGTCTCATTTTGTGACGAAGGGTCAAATCCATTTAATTTAAAGGCTGTATTAGAAAACGGCTTGGTGTCAATACCATTGGAAATTATCCGCAGGTCACTAAGAAGGAGACATATATCAAACCCAATTAAGGTCCAAAGGCGGTCTCGTTTACATAAAAAAGCTTGTTTCCTTTTGTTTCAATCGAAAAGAGGCGCCTTTCATGACTACATACACAAAGCTTAATCACAAAAAGAATTTAGAGTCAAAAATGAAGCGAGTTTTGGGGCAAAATCTTTAGCCTTCTGTGTATTTGTTCGGCTGTCTCAAAGCAGTTATTACTACATTACCCATCCTTTCTGCAAGGCTTGGTAGATGTAAACAGCGATGTATTTTGGGTGGGGAGCATGGGGGGCATCACGTCCCCAATACTTTTGAAATTGCAAGAGAGTTGGTAAAAAGTCGGCCATACTGCAAGAGAGTTGGCCACAGTGTTTTCCGTGGCCTTTTTTCAGTAACAGTAGTTGGTCAAATGGTCAATATGCCCCCCCCCCAATGGAAAATGTCTCGGCACACTTTTGGAGGTAGAATGTGGAGAATGTCATTCATGGCTACAACTCAGTAAGTCTTAAGTCAGTTTACAACCGATAATGGCAAAACTAGATGTTATCTTCATGCAGTTAGGGAACAAGAAAGTGCATACGTAGAAGGAAAATAGAGGAAAGGTATTTTTGATGACGATGCACACAATAAGAAGAGAACACATGGGAGTTACGGATGGAAGTTCATTAGTACCCACATCCAATTTAGTAGAATTCCACCAAAGTATTGTAAACATATACTCACTTTAATATGTTTATTATGACGAGATATTTTGAAACCTCTCTTTGTCATAGCTCTAAATTGGATTCCGCTAAATTTGCAAATGAGCACTGATAGTTTCCTTAGTTTCAAAAATTCACCTAGACCGCAAACACTCCTATGTCTACATTGCAAAACATAGCTGTTTCAAAGTACAATACACATATGATCATCTCATTTCTAGTCTTTCGACAGAAACGACACGAGATATTTACTAAGGCAAAGGAATCCAACAAACAAGGAAATACAAAAAACAGTGTGAAACTTTGTAGCAATCTCATCACCGAAAATGATAGTTGATAAATGAATGAAAAAGTTGTACCAAAAGCAAATTCATCTACGCTTCCGATTTCAAAATGACACTAGATTTTTAGCTAATTCTGATAAAGACAAGTTGTTCTTTTAGGTACCAAGCAGGTTTGCCTACAATTTATGACCTTCAAAATAGCTGCAGTACCGAATAGAATAAATCCAGAGGGATGTACAGAGAGAAAATTGAAAATAAAATCAAAGGGATTGGCTAACCAAAGTCTGTCCCCCATTATCTACACACATGGTTATTATCTACACCCATAGTCACTAGCAAGCAATGGACTTTGCGAATCAAATCACAAGTAGAGCCGTGCATGAAATCAACACATACGCAAGGATTTGTGGTAAGATGAAGTTAATTAGTGTTTGCAGCTAACATAGATTTTATCAGTTTCCCTCATAACAAGATGTGAGTCAGATAATCTTGACCATCATACCTCCAAAGGAAGCATACATTATTAAGCTTTGATCCTCCCATTACCTATACATATTCCATAATTTATGCATAACGACATAAATTATTCAAACACAGAATTGACTTCTTTCTAACAATGCACTTACAAAAACAATCAACAAAAAATGCCATCAATAAAATACATGCTCTTTTCAGCGATTAAACAACATTTCGCCAACAAGCGATATAAGATCGATTGCTTCTTTGACAGAAACTCAAAAAGCTTTCAAATCGTGAAAGTTTTAAACCAGTTGAAGAAACACACGTGTTTTACGTCCAAAGCAGAACGAATAATTCTATTGGCCCTATCCAATTCAATGCCTTATGATATATGACTTCTTCTTAACTTGATTGAGTATATAATTCTTCCATTTTGTATAAGGCCTATTAAATCCTTAGATCCTTCACCTCAAATATATCGCTGCATCTACTTCAAAAGTGCACATAAGAAGTTGGATATTCGCATATGGCGCTTTTGAATAGAATGCCAAGAACAGCAATGCCTCAGATGGTATTGGAAATGATGGCAAAAGGCTTGTAGCTATGGGCAACCCTTGCTGTCCCATACTCAACGATAGAAGCAGAAAGTTTGCACTTCCTTGTAACAACAACTAGCTATAATCGCACCAATTAGAAGCACTTCATATTTAAATATATCCTTAATTTACAGAGCTTCATATCCAATCTAAATTAACTCACCTAAACATGATCTTCTATCATCTGTAGCTTTAATTCCACAATTGATTTCCATGTACTCAACTTCCAAGCAGGTTCTATTATGGGGAAAATTAGTGGAATTTAGTGGCATTTATATCTATTTTCAAATTTAAAAGATTGAACAATAAGCCCAATCATGCATTTGAAAGTTTGCTTGGAAATTGCTAATATCTGCAAGTCCAGGTAACTTTATATAACCTTCACGTTATAAAGCAAATAGAATAAAATAATATTTTGTCCAACTTACGTAGAATTAAACATAAACTATGTACGAACAAGAGATGAAAAAGTAACAGATTGAGGGGACATGGACTATATCTACAATTCTAAGAAGCTTTCACGCCTAACAAGGTTGATTTTTCAGCAATTCAAGGAGAAAAACGTCTGAATTTCAATCCAAAAAGTTCCCCAACCTGCAGTACATTTTCAGCCTTCTATCAATTTTCCTTGCAATTTTATTAGCATCCAACAATTTCGTCACTCCTCTTTCATTAATTTTGCATACTTAAGCTGATTCGTGTTTTTCAAGCAACTATTTACCAACAGATTTTCGATCGAAACGATCACGGCTAATATGCTGAAATGGCTACATTTTCAAATTTTAACGGATCATAATTTGATAAAAAAGAATAATATTGTAGAGCTATAGTTGGTATTTTTCAAATCTCATTCTTACTGTACAAAATTGTCTTCGTCATTAGTACTGAACATGTTAACGACTTAGATATCTGGGTAAACATTTTTTTGCCTATTTCTTAAGAACCATTTAACCACACATTCATTTTGTATAATAGATAACACCATGTCTTCATATATTTTTTATCCCATAAAATCTATCACCAATATTAATTGTTGGAAACGACATTTTGTGGTAGCACCATACAGAGATTCTAGATTCTATAGTTTGAATGTAAAAAGCTTTCCCTTTGAGAAAAGCTGGCTTTATGCAATTAAGGCCATGAATCTGCTAAATTCCAATTCACTCTTCCAAATAAACGTAGTAATTGTCGTAACCTTCATTTAACTGCTTTACGCATTTTTGCAGTAATCCTACTCTTATTGTCTGTAAATCTGTTGTCTTCGTAGCTCTTTTACTTTTCTTGTGAATCGTTTCTCTCCAAATTTCTACAGATGTTTTTATAAAAAATCTGCTCTGATGTACTAAGAAAAGTCGTTAATGATGAAGGTTTATGCCGAAATACTTGATTAGTAGCGTTTTTGCTTGATTTACACCTTAACTTCATTTGATTTTGTAGCCTTTGAGTAATTGAGCATATATGTAAAGCAAGCTCGCAAGGCTTATTGATTGGAATGCATCAAATATCA
>WIPJ01000514.1:6578-17420 GCA_018155075.1 Cassiopea andromeda
AGCACACAACAACGGAAAACATCCAACACATTCTACTGAAATCTTAAACCAACATGACATTTCATAGATTTTCTATGCTTCTCAAATGTTTTTTTCCAAGAACATCTAGTTTGATTTAAGTCTGACGCGCCGGAATAAAGCAACACAAAATTAACTAAAATCATCTTTTTTCTATGAAGCTGCATAGGAAGGGCAGGATTTGCATAGGAAAGGCAAAGAACATGTTGAAAATTCAATCTAAATCATTAATTGCAAAAAATTTTTCAGCACAGCTACATTTTTTATTTATAGTTTAAAGTTAGGAAGTGAAATGAAGTAAGAGCATGGTGGTAGAAAACTAAATGGAGAATTACCTGAAGCGATTTGAAGTATGATTGGTGGCAATCAATGTGAAGGAAATGACCACAAGTCTGAATGTGTATGCCACAGTCGAGACCAACTTCGAGAGCCCTTCCTGCAGAAATCTGAAATATAGACGTACATGTTTAAATGCAATAGTGCCAAAACTAGAACGTTCAACATATTGCAAAAATATAGTTATAATTACCTAGACAAATCACTAATTATACTAACTTAAGGTCTCTCTAACGGTAGTACAAAATATTAAGGAGGTAGGCAGCAATATGCTACTAAGTGGCAAGATTGTTAATAAATAAGTCATAATTAAGAATATAAACAATGCAAATCTACAGCTAAAAAGTGGTCCATCCTAAATGGTAGCCATTCCATATCCAAGAACCGTCAGCGGTGGCCACTTTGCTGTCGCCGGAAGTGGACATACCACCGGAAGTGGATACCATTGCAGAGGCTGCATCACGGTATTTGTGTCTGTTTAGCATTCAGATCATTTTGCAGTAAGTCAATAGTTTTTAAAGGTTAGATACGGTGCATTGAGAGCGCATGGAATGTAATTATATACACCCATAACACAAATCAAACTTAGAGGCGTCTATAATATCACTCTACCCATCTTGCTCATTGAAACTGCATAGTGAAGTGAATGCCAAAAAGGGCTATTAAAATTGCTAAATCACTTTGCAGAGAAGACAGCTAACCACAATCTCTAACTGATACAATGTGTAACTTCCGAACCATTAACAATAATTGGTGGATGGAGATTCTGTTTAGCAGATGGTACACTTCCTACAGAAACATACTTATCCCATGGAAAACCAAATAAACAAATTGATAGCTAATGATAATATACAAAATATAAAAGATTTTTTTGAAAAAACCTGCTCCTCCGATCAATTCAAAATTGCAAAAAGCATATAATAAAATCCCCTAATGTGTTTGTGAAAAATTTTACTTCAAACTTCAAGATATGAAAGAAAGTAGCCGCAGCAAATCACACAGATTCGATATAATAATAATAATACTACAGATATTTAAAGAGGAGCCCCCATTCACTTGGAACTGATTTTCATGGGGGTCCTCTGTTTCCAACTGTAAATTATCATACACCATCCAAATAAAATAAAATAAAATAGATCACATACAATAATTCTATGATAATCGAAAAAAGATGTCCAAAATCTTTGTTTAAAAATATCAAAATTTGCTGCCAGTTTAATGTTAGCGTTTAATATGATATCAACTCAGTCACTCTCTTACAAATTCACAGTAATCTTGATGAGGAACTGAATCTAAAAGCGATCACAGTACAAGAAACATCTGTTGCAAATACCTTTCCAAAGCAACGTAACATTTCCATTTTCCTTTTTTCCATAGCTTTGCCACATGTGTCAACTCCATCGTGTTGTTGTTGGTATGGAAGCTCATCGTATTCTCCTTCCCTCCTCCGTGTGGCCAACACTAAAAGATGACGAATAATCAGGCCATGAAGAGCAGTGTTGAAAAGCAAAAGCAAACTTGATAATAAAACCAGAAATATTTCAGAAACAATCTGAAATTAAATAAACACTACAAATTTTGGAGCAATTGCTCCACTCTTTTGCTTTGTTCAGAGTTGTCTATAACTCCAATTAATAAACGCTAGTGGATACTAATAACAGATTTACTAAGTGTTATAAACCTCAAATTCCTTTTAGAAATTTTGGCTAGTGAAGATAATAATCTACATCAGTAACTGCACCCCAGGAACCGCAAGTTAATGGCTCAAATGCCGCGGGGTACTAACAGCAACAACAATAAATTATTTTCATAGGCTAGGAGCCATATACCACTTAGGTTTGAAATAACAGTCTTGAAAGAACAACATAAGAATTTATCTCAAAAGATAGGAATGAGAACGGAGAATGAGATGCACCTGTAGTGGGTTGTAATAGAACGGCTTCACCAATTGGTCGACTGCTTGATGATGACGACATTTGTCGACAGATCACACACTCATACTGCTTTTCAGTCGAAATTGTTTCAACTTCTACTCTTTCTAAGTTTTCAAATTCCATATCTACCGATATAAATGGGTGTAATAAGAAGTCTTGTAAAGAATACAGCTATCAGCACGACAAGAAGAGATTCGGCTGATGTTGAGTCCTTTTTATCAAAGGATGTAACAAGCTGTCCTTCCCAAATGCTAATCAATGTGTATCTATCTACGTAAGGATAAAGAATGAGACAAATGGATACAAAAAGCTTTGAAGCCTGAGATATTGTTTTAGTTCCCAAGTAAAAGTCACTACTAAAACCACATATGGGCACATGATGAATGCTAAATCTTTTTCTGGATCTAAAAACGACTTGAATTACTGAGATTTGTTGTCTAAAACGAGTGGTAACAAAAACTAAGGAATTTCAATCATGTATCATGATGAAATCCCAATACAGACATCACCAATTTCAATACATCATTCATGTGAGGTAGCGTCCACACTAATGCGTTTTTGCACTTTAGATACATTTAGACGGATCTAAATGTATACATTTTCATAAGAAAGCGTATTAGAGAGGACACTACCTGAGCAAGTCCTGATCTTTTATTTCACGGAAGAAAAATTACGAAAAGGAATGGCCACCTGAGGTTATATTCTGTTCCTTAAAAACTTCCTGTTTTGACATAAATTCCGCTAAGATTTTTTTCTGTCTAGCCATAGCTTTCTTCTTTCGCTCCTCTTTCTCTTTCATTGTATCATCTGAAATTCCATTTTTCTTTCTACAGCCATTACCACTCGTTCCGATTTTCGGTGCCAAGTCATCGATAAGTATCTGATTTTGAACACTTGAGCCGCGCAGTTTCAGTAGCAGTCGAGATATTTGAAAGGAACCGTCTCCTGCACGAATATCCTGCTGCTGTTTGGTGGGGTCACTAAACACAAAAACAAGTTTTTGTGACAAATTTGTCACACGGGATTGACATGCTTGAACCAAACTTCATAACCTATAGCCTTTGACCTCTAGATGTTCACAATATGAAATTCACTTCAATTCTAAAAGACAACTAACTAATTTAGTTGAATGCTTGGCCTACCTGCAACAACATAGCCGACATATATTTGCAACCTATTACAGACAGCCACTGGATTTACCTGTTTGTTTAAGAATTACTAGCATATTGTAAGATCTAAAATAAAATCCATATCATACTAAACTGTATTTCAATCGTACGTGCAATAGGATAAATATTTAACATCCATATAGTTTCGTCACCAGCATGCATTAGCACTTTCAGCATCATACTACTATTTTGATGCAAAAAAGTCGGTACTTCATTTACATCCTTAACTCCTACCTACCTCAAATTGACAGTTGGAATGGATTTGGATGAATGCTTAAGTTTTTCCATGAGGGCCACTAGGATACTAATGAGACTCTGCTGCCTTACACCAGGTGGTTTGTTCTCACCATCGCCATCCTGACTTTCACTAATATTATCATCTTTGTCTTCTATTCACCAAAAAGAAAAAAAAAGTAAACAAAAACAAACAGTCGAAATTTCAAGTCAGAGAAAATAAGACGTAACTTTCGTGGAAAACCAAAAGCAAGATAGGACTACATAGAAAGAACTTCCTTTCGTTCATAGAAGCATGAAATTCCCCTTTGAGGGATACGAAGTTGTTAGGCAATCGATGGCTTTGATAAATAAAAAGACTGATGAAAGGAACCGTGAAAAACTTAATGAAAGATATTAATAAATGAACGAATGATTGAATAAATAAATAAAGGAATGAAGGAACAAATGAAGGAATGAATGAATCAAAGAATGAATGAATTAATGAATAAATAAATAAATGCTTAAATGAATGACAGAAGAATAAGTGGCTCAATGAATAAAGAGCTAAAGGAATGAAGGAATTAACAAATGATTTAATTAATGAACTAACGAATGAATGAAAATACAAATGAACGAATAAGGAGATTAATGAATGAATAAATGAAGGGATCAATGATGGAATGACTGAAAGATCAGGCTAATTTGGATAATTCATTACTACCTTTTCTAGCAGCGTCGATGCTTGTATTGGAAACAGGAATGCTGGCGTTATCGAAAATCGTTCCATGGTTGAAGTTTATATCAAATACAGTTGCAGGCTCACCCGGGCTAATCTTGTGTATCTGAAAACAATATCGATTACAATTTAATTCACCTATTGTAAAAGAATGAAAGCAAAATGCTTATTAATCAACAAAGCTTGATTGATAACACTTGTGATGGGAAAAAAAATTTTGTAGATCTTTTCACAGCTAAATGTTAATTCCTTCAGAAAAATCGTGTTGTTTGTACTTATCAATAATTGCACACAACGCCATGAGAAAAGCTGTAATTAAGAAACGTTACTGAGCTACATTCTTATGAATGGTCAAGCTATCAAATCAAACACCCCAACAGAAATAATCCCATGCTACTGTTGGGGAAGAGCAATGTAGGTGTACTCCAGTGAAAGGAAATACTTGCAAATATGAAACTAATGGACAAACATACTAATACTTTCAAATTTCTATGAAAAATTACATTAGATGACTCCAATTATTGTAATAAAGGGCAACTGAACAAATGAAAATAATTATAAATTTTAATGATACTCTAATTTCGATTTACCAATAACTTTGTTATTATGCTGTTCTCAGTCACCACAGAACGACTTACAAAATTAGGACTATAAAAGACAACATAGAAAGCTTTTCGGAAAGACAAATTAGACCAAATCGAATTAAAAAAACATACTCGAAAAAGCCAATCAAAGTGCTCCGTAAAGTATACCAATAATCGTGCAAACCCCGGCCTCTAAAAATATTTACATCTATTAGGTACAGAGTAAACAGATTAAAAACACGAAAGAAATTCAAATTCAAAAGCTCATTAAAAATGAAACAATCTAGTGAATAAGGAATCAAACATTTTCCGGCTTTATATTTTAAAACTCATTTTTGTGTAAACTCAAAATCAAAAGTACAACCCATTCCTGGTAATATGAACTGAAACCTGCTTTTAAATGTTCAATCACTAAGCTAAATTGATATTAAGCGGCTACTCCTCTACAAGCAGTCCGCCGTCTGGCAAACAAACAGCTGAAAGGACTCTGCTGTAAGAAGCTGAATCGAAACAAAGAAAGGCAAGATAAGATATTGCCTCCAAACAGCTACCCTAAGCATTAACAAAGTCTCCATTCTACAGGATAAACTAAATTCTTCTTTATCAAATCTTTTATCTTTCCTATTTTCAAATAACACTTCAATATTTCAGTAACTGATAAGAGTAACTGACAAAATTCAACATACACTTTGTCTCTCTTTGCAAAACTCGAAAGTATCAATTCCAAGATTAACTCTCAGCGCGCACCTGAAAGGATATTTGGATAAACAAAAATTAGCGAGAACGGCCAAAAACAGATATCCCTTATCATTGTAACAAAATGCGCATAACATTGACAGGGATGGAAATAAGGAAAATATATGATGTTGGAAACTTTTGGAACTTTGATCAAATCAGTTTGATTGTTGTTGACAGGGTACTTGCTGTTAAGTTGGATCATTCATTCAGCTGAACATTAAGGGATTGTGCGTCTCACTGTGCAGTTTTTGACTCAGATGAAATGAAGTGCCAGGTGAAATAAAACGTTTTCTATTCACCAAGCGGGGATCGTCGGACATTTTCACAATTTTCGTCTCATAGTTGCCGGCGGTTTGAGTATTTGTGTCGGACATTTCCGATATCCGACATCTATTTCTACCCCTGCATTGAGAATCATGTGCTCCCATGTTCAGAACTAATCAACAGAACCAGGAAGAGAAAAGTTTGCGCTGCTGGTTAATTGTATCTGTAAATTTAACTTCTTCCAGTGTAAAAAAACAGCCTAATTGATAATAGTTGTTTAAAACTTACATCAACAGAACATTGCCATGTCCAATTGGCTACATGCATAAAAAATTCGAAGTCATTGTTTCAAAAAGGCAGCAAGACTCTAAGCCATGCAACTGCAAAAATGTATTTGATATCAATGTATACACTAAGTTGCTAACATCAATGCAATTACATAGTTTTGCAAGAATCATGTGTTAATAGAACAAATGAAAGGTGCCTCGCTAACCTTCTCCAATATGATGAAAGCTTCTTTAGAAGAAGATAACGCTCTTCAGATATAAGCGATAACAGAGAAAGAAGACTGTGCAACTGACGTGAAATGACGCTTTCGTTTGCTTGAAAAGGAAAACACAAAATTACACAAAATTACAGGGTAAACCGTCATAACTGTCTGATAATTGTCATAACGACTACAAGCTCAACAGGTAGCTAAGGCTCCTTTTATTACTCTCCAATATAAGTACTAGAACTGTGGTTATCATTTTTTAATAAGAAGGATGTCTATAGAAACAGGAGGCTGAAATTAGGCAAAAATTGAGAAACATTTAAGAAACACAGGCAGAATTGAGCTTCAAACAATAACTTGAAAGAACTTTTTTTACAAGAAAATATTTTATCAAAGCAGAATGAAAATAGAAACAACATCCATTATATGCCTTACAAAATCTGAAAAATCTTTTCCTTGCATCAAAGTTGCCTAATCAGGGTTTTAATAGTCATCAGAAGTCTTGAGAATTTAAGAAACATTCAAGAAACATTCAAGGCTCGAATTTGATGAAATATTAAGAAACACCCAGGCTGCAGTCAGAGAGTTTGCTTCTTACAAAAAAGACGTGTATTTTAGTAATTGGCACTAACTATACATTGGCAACATTTTGCTTGATAAAATAAAAGAAAACATCTTTACAATTGCAACCAAAGTAGATGCAATATTGAAAAGAATGTAATAATTTTCAATACATAAATCCGAAGAATTAAATGAATGATTTTAATGGATTCATTCTGAGAAAGAAAATCAACATACCTACATTTTCTTCGATAGCATTGTCCATATAGGATAGCATAGGTTCAAACAAAGAAAAATTGTTCTCCCCAAAAAGCCTATTCAGCAAATTGTCTGTATTACAGCTTGCGAATACATGGCTGAACTTCAATGATTCATCTTCGAAGCAAAACTTGTCGTCTATATGCATAGAAGTAACAAACAAAAAGTGTAAAGGGAATTGCAGCAGGCTTTAAGGAAACGTGACAATCAAAAGTACATAGTTAAGCAGTCTTCTGCAGGATAAAGATATGCTTACAATTTTCGCATGGATTCTCAGGGTGCCCAACAGTCAAATGAAACTTTTTCCAGGGCTTTACAGGCGATATTCTGCCAAATTTCCTGGGTTTTCCAGGGGATTTTCGACAATATTTTCGTAAAAATTATTATCACGTGTAGGTCTTCTGCTTGTACCCATCCACATTCTATTTTGCGCTTTACATGAAACTTCGCTTCCGTTGTTGGAAAACGAAGCTGCTTGCCACAAGACACATGGTACGCTGTTTTTCCCCCCATTAACCTAATAGATCCTCCTCCACAGTCTTACGGGAAACAAAAATGCAGCAGCACCACAAGGCCAAATATTGATGCACGCACAGGAAATCTGCTTCAGAACAATTTTTCGGGGCGGGTTGCAATTTCAGGGCTTCGCAGGGTAACTTTCCAGGGACAAAGAAAATCCAGGGTTTTTCAGGGTCTTCCAGGGCTTCCAGGGTTTGTTGGCCACCCTGATGCTACAAAATTTAATTTGAACTCAGAATGCTTGGAACACCGTTACCATCAAAGAAAAATAGGCCAGACGTAAAATTCTGTGTTTACATGCAACTCATCATATGGAAATCGTGGCCATTCCACAATTCTTGTGCAATGTGACTATCAACAGTAGTGATTGAATCCAAAGCAGTAGCCCCATCTCAAAGTCAGATGAAATTAAACGTTTCTAAACATACCTTGAAAAGATTGAATAAGTTCCACAGTAAGTTCTTTAGAACATTCAGTTTCGTCATTCTCATACGCACCTAAGTTGCCATTTTCTTGAGGAGGGAAATAGAAAGCTCAATTACATTCATTTCTCCAATTGTAAAATACTTATTTGCATGTTTTCAAAAACAGATAAAACAGAAAAGTCCTTAGATGCCATTAAATAATAAAAAGCTATATAAAACCTATGATATCTGGAGAAATTAGAAGTAAATAGCACATGAAGTAACATGAATCGCTTTGGCAGCTAAATATACATCTTTGCTATACCAATTAGTTTTTCAAATTGACAATTTCTAGCTAATAATAAGGAAGGTTTGACGTCAGAGACATTGAAAAGTCAAGCATAAATAGACCAGGAAAGGAAAAATATTCTGCAAGTGAAAATCCTGATTTTTGATCTAGATACAAAATTGACAACGACTTCAAAGACAATTTGGCTCTTTTGCAATAGCATCAATAAAACAATATCAGCTACGTTCACTATTCATTCATAAAAGAATTTAAACGTAACCATTATCAAAATACCTACCGAATTTTTCAAAATAATCTAAAAATCTAACAGCAGCTACTACTCTTTTGTTGTGAACTATTTTGGTCCCAGTGATGGGAGCTTTCTCCTGTAAGAAGTACAATCAGCGTCTTCTTTAAAATGCAGTCAAAAATCGAAAGATCGAAAATAAAAGAAATGAAACCGATAGGAGAATCATTCAAAAGCTATGCTTCAAAATTCATTTTCAGAAAGTTTCTGTAGTCGTTATCAATCGACTTTGGAGGTACTTAGCCTCACAGCAATTATTGAAGGGAATATCATTAGGCAAGTAATATCATAATTGATTTCAAAAAAGCAATACATAAAACTGCTCAATAAGTTCTAGGGGATTTGGTGTAATTCTCGGCTTTGAGTGGGGAATATCGTGTACAACAAGATCTTCCACATACAGAGAGAAAATATCAGAAAGCTGCCGTGAATCATTAGCTATGAAGTACCAACCTCAATGATAGGAGACGTCATTGCATGATAAAATAGTTGAATTGTATTAATCAATATCAGCTCAGAAACAGAGTTTTCAGAGTAAACAGCCTAAGAAGTAAACGAAGTCATAAAAAAGGATCTAGCAACCATAGAAATACTTGAAATACGAATTCAGTTTTAACAGAATCATTGCCAACATCAATAAAACACGTTTTTACAAAATATCTACAGAAAAGCTCAATAGATAGTAACTAAAAAGGAAAAGGACTTAGTCGTTTACAATAATTTGCAGTTGCATTTAAGCTAGTACAACAAGTGCTACATGATTTCCCAACTACGTTTACACTCTGAAAGTGCATATTTGAAACTAAAACACCACGGTAAAAGTGAATGAAATAATGTATGTATCCATGTAAAAAAAGTAATGCATAATCAATAGAGGATTAAGGTTAAGAGAAAAAGCAACAGAATTACAGATAGATGAGTGTCTGTATTATCCATGAAAGAACATAATCAAATAGTATGTATTTTACGGGAATGGCTGGAGGAAGGGACGCTGAAGCAATGTGCGGCATTCTGAAAGCGGAATTTTGGAGGAAGTTGCTTGCGCTGCTCAAAGAATAATGACTGGAAAATGGTAAAATGAAAGTAGAAAGCTAAAAGACAAACATAAGTTTGTAAAGCTCTTCTTTCATATGCTGCTTAACCGCTGAAATAGTTCATCCAATGTTATAAATAGACAGCATAAAAGGGCGCACTAACACCATCTGTCCCTGCTCTTTAAGGACAGGAAGGGCACTGCTCCTCCATCGCACCCTACTCCGGCGTCAAAGATAGAGGTAAGTAGAGGCTTCAAGGTCTACGATATGGAAGTTTCCTAATCAATGGATGTTTCCAAATAAAATTGCTTTTTGAAATAAGAATCAAGCGAGAACTATAAAGCTTCTGCATGCCTCTTGATATGAAAGAAAGGAAACGAGCCTTACCTTGTACAAAATAAAAAACATGATCTTCTGCATTGTACGACAATGGAGCAACCTAAAACAATTTAACTGATAATCAGAAGTTTACAAGCGCAACTCAATTAGCAATTCCTCAAACAAATACGCAATATAATGCTACTGAGGAGCACAAAGACAAATATCTTCATAAATACCATAAATTCTCTTTTTAGCCCCCTTCTCAATTAAAATCAATAAGCCCCCCCCCGGTGGACTAAATAGATAATCTACGGTAGGTGATATAGTTTGTGGCCTATTGTCGTGAATAGCACTCCGTGTATGTTTAACATACTTGAAATCCATTATCTGGTACACTGAAGAGAAATAGCCGTATCATTGTGAAGTATTTTGAAAAGCCTACCGATACAATCCTCGAAAAGAAGGGTGCACTTCAGGAAGATCCTTTAGAGGAGGCCAACAGCTTTTATGTAGTGTAGCACCTCGATTTTCCATACTATAATGAAACAGAAATATTTTTAGAAAATTAAAAAGCGAAACCAAATAATAAAGGGTGAAAAATGATATCATTTTCAAAGAGGGAGGTGCAGTTTCCTATAAAAGATTTCACTGGTACTTCGCT
>WIPJ01000514.1:17686-35912 GCA_018155075.1 Cassiopea andromeda
TGCATTCATTGTAGATCAGTCAGGTCAGGGGTTCACATTTTCTTTCAAATTCGGTATAAGGAAATGCCCTTTTTATATGAAAAAGTATATAAGAAACATTAGGCTTCAACCATGCAAAAATTAAGAAAAAATTAAGAAATGCAGGCAGATTCACACAATCACATCATATCAGGCATAATCACTTTACATCAGACACAATCATATCACATCGGGCACAATCACATCATATCAGACACAATCACATCAAATCACATCAGACACAATCACATCACATCACATCAGACACAATCACATCATATCAGGCACAATCACTTCACACCAGACACAATCACATCACATCAGGCACAATCACTTTACATCAGACACAATCACATCACATCAGACACAATCACATCACATCAGGCACAATCACTTTACATCAGACACAATCACATCGCGTCAGACACAATCACATCACATCATGAGAAATTTTTCAGTAAATCAGCAGAATGGTATGTGTATCATTCATTGAAGAAACTATAAAAAAACTAAGATGAAAACCGATTACTTTTCTGAGTATCTTTTGCTGGCCTTTTGGTATTCTGAAGCTAGGAAAAATCTCAACAGAATGTGTGAATGGTCGAAATATTCATCCCAAACAATATCTAAAACAGAAAGGAGAACACTCTTTAGCCAAAGCAAATTTGGTACTCTTCGCTCCATTTGGTAAGCCCAAAATTTAAGAAAAATAGAGTTGTAAGAAACAGGAAAATAGATATTTGACAAGACACTTTATCAGGATAAAGTTTATAAGCATACTGAGTTTGAAAATGCTCAAAATTTGCAGAAAACCTGAAGCTTATCACATGTCTAGGAAAAGACTTAAATGAATCAAGCTAGGCTGGTCTTTTTAGACATCTTGTTGAAAAATTAAATAAAGATTGTTCAAAGGACAAAAAACAGCTTGATATGCATTCAAAACATTTTAAGTTGTTAATGAAGTCATCATTAATCCTAGCTTCCAGTATGTTATCAAAAACGTAATAAATACACCTATCCAAGTATATATTTTGCAAAATGACCAAAAACCTGGCCATCTAGAATGTTTTATTGCAAACTAGGTGTTCCTTACACAAGCATAATTGAATCTAGGATGAGCACATATGCTTCTTTAAGCATTTAAGGAGGCTCGGATCGTCAATAACTTAAGTATGTTCGAGGCCGAGCGAAATTTACTTTAAGGCAGAGCTGAAAAAAGTATCGGAACCTGAGAATATCGCTCCCAGAAATACCTTTTGTTAGAGGCACCAGGAGAAAGTTTCACAAAAATATTTTGACTGTTGAAACATATATGAAACTCTAATGACGTAATTTAAGTGCACTTAGCAAAAAAGATTCGTGGCAGTTGTCAATGAGTTAAGAAAGAACACTAATTAACATCTAGTTGTCATCTCCCATGTTATAATGAGGTGCTTGTACGCATTTCAAGAACTCAATGTAGCTACATAGCTGCAAATAGAGAGGTATATCTACCTTATAAGTTATATCGCAGAAAGTTTTGAGCTAGCTACCTGGGTGTCCAAGAAAGAAATTCCATTTTTGCCTTCAAGTGTTAAAGGGAAAGTATATCATACCTTTTGGAGAATAAGTTCCTTGTTGCATCACATCCGATGCCAATGATGGGGGTTTAAAGTCTGCCATCTAGATCAAATATAGAAGACCAAGTCAACAATATTAGATGTATGCTAATAAGGGTGAAAAAGACATCCAAACAACATGGGCCGTACATTAGTGCCGATACTAGCTGCAATTTGCAAAAAAGCAGTATCGTTTTTCGTATAAAATAATTGAGTCTTTTTTCTTTCTAGTCTGAGGTGCAACCAAGAAACTTTGCCTTACATGCAACCTGAATAATATGTAACAGACATTGATTGAATTCAGCAGTGTGTAGACGAAAGCAAGAAATTGAAGCTAGTTCTCATTAAACTACAGTCATACAGTACTGAAACTATTGGAATCCTAAATTGTAAAGAGAAATAATTTCAATCAAAAAGAAACAGAAAAACTTTCTGAGAGTGTTATTGATTTTACAAGATAATTTGGCTATAAACTCAAAATTCTAAACACATTTAGAAAAACTTCTAGATTGCATAAAACAAATATATATCAATCTGATTTGATGTTAGTACCTCTTTCAGTGCGATTTCAAACTTCTTTGATGTTTCTTGATTTTCTCCAGGTTTGGTTGGAATCTAAAATTTGTAAGGCGGGTTGTTCTAAACGGCTGCTGAAACTTTCTCCAAAGTACAACAACACAACAATGAAAAAGCAATAAAATCTAGAAAATATGTATGTACATATCGTATTATCACAATTTTGCTTTTGGAAGAAAGAACGGTACCGTGAATGGGAGTAGTAGATTTGAAGAAAAAAAACGAAACTTTGGTGATCATACCATGTCTGACAGTTGACTATGCGTTTTGTCAGAAACACAAAGCAATGCAGCCAGGTCCTTTTTACATTGATCGTATTCTGACGATCCTGTGAAAAAATGGTTGAGAAAACGGAAAATGCATAATGAAATAACTACTGACAAATAAAGCTGAAAGTTGAAAATTACTATGGAAAAGAAATAAATATGGAAGCTTACCAATGAACACCCGTTGTGACAACAAAATCAAAAGAACACCAAGAAAGCTCTCCACCATTAAAATTTCTTTGCCAATGTCTTGTCTTGAGGGAGATGTAGCAACTGGTTCGCCAAACTGAAACCATGAGGTCAATGAGAAGCTGCAAAAGTAATTTGACAGAAAGGAGTCATGCCCAACGTACAACTTTGTCAGAAACAGCTATTGAAGTGAATGGACTAGTGAGAATTGAGGTGCTACTCGAGGTTGAGTTTATATTTTGGTGGTATTGCTCTTGTGAGATATAAAAACGAACAAAACAAACATCTGAGGTGTCATCTCCAGTCGTAGTCTTCAAAATATTAGACAAAAATCCAGTAAAGAAAATAGCTCCTATATTGTTACTAGAATTAATTGTAGAAGCATTGGAAATTTTAACACAAAAAGCATTGAAAATGAAGAAGTTGGTGCAAAGAGAGTGACATACCTTTCTATAAGTACTGTTAAGAAATAATCTGGATCAAGCTTTGATGCTGCCATCTGAAAGCAGAAGCAATAAATAGCTTCAGTCTAAAATAAATAGAACTAATGGTCCTAATTAACGCTGTAACGTTTATCATGGATTGAGTAACAAAAAAAGACAAATATACCTGCACAAAAAGGACGTCAAGGTCCACCATAGAATTACAAAAATGACATTGCACGTATGAGTAAGCTTGTCCACGCATTTGAGCGCCACTGTAAACCCAATATCCCGCTTTGATCTCACTCAGGGTTACCTACAGTAAATAATAGTATCCAGGAGAAAGGTGCATTTAACAGCAACCTAGAGCAGTTACGTAAAAGTTTATTTTGATGTTGGATAGTCAAGCATTGGAGAGCATCACGAGCATCGTAAACTGTAGCTACAATTTGCACTTAAAATGCCCAGATAACGAAGTTGGAGGAATAATAAATTTTTTTCCACATGAGCTATGATCACTTAGTTTGCAGTATGATGATCACAGAACAGTCTTGCATTAGAAGATGCAAAAAACGAATATTACAATTTCCTAAGCATAACCACCTCAACTGTAGCTGTATGATACCACTTTTATCCGGGTTTTTCGAGTAAGAGCAAATGAAAGTGAAAGGAATTAACATTACTAAAATAAAAATTACTAAAACAACAGTAACAACGAAAATGTTGCTGGTCGAAAAAAGAGAAACTAAATGGCCGAAAAAGGAGAAATTAAATGGCTGAAAAACGAAAATATACGCAATAGTCAGAAGAAATTGAAATACCAATGCTCTTAGCGGATACTCCATAGCGTGAGATAGAAATTCCCAGTTTAGGAGAACTTGTGATTCATCTAAACCAAACGCAACTATTGCCTAGAAGATGAGTAGAAACAGGTAAATATCAAATAATATGAAAGAAGAAATAGGATGTAGTTGGTTCAAAAACAGAATTATAGCTCTGATAGTAGTACCACTATAAAGTGAATGCTCTTGGCAATAAGCTAAAAAATATTAGTAAATGAGGTAGATACTAAAGTCAGAAAAAATGTGTCTGGAAAATTAAAGTTAATACAAACTTTTTCAGATAACTTTCAAGCTCCTATCCACTACAAAGCTCAAATATCACTTATCCAATAAGTTTCTTTCAATCTAATTTTCAATCAATTGGCTTCATCTGTTTAAAAGCACAAACCAATGCACTCTACAGTGCATATCTCTTGCACTCCTCTGCTTATCAAAGCAAGGACAAACCCCAAAGAGTGCTTTTAGCATAAGCATTAATTTGTTTATTTATGAGATTATAACACAATTAAATTCATAAGCATTAACTTCAAAATATATAAACTCAGGTGACATAAATTCAATGCTGTGTAAGTGAGTTTGGCATCCTGAAGAAAATTATAAAGGATAAAATATACATGTTAAATAGTCTCCCCCATGGAATTCATGATGAGGTTCTCTGAAGATGTAGCACATAAGAAGAAATTAAAATAGATCATACCTGACTGGCGAAAAGTGAATAATATCTATGCAGTGACAGGTGAAATGTTCCTTTGAATTTGCATGGCTACAAAGAAAAAAATATGATAAATAATACAATTATTCACAACACTTAAAAAAATTCAACTCAACATCTGTTGAAGATTGCTTGTATTCTGTCAAGCAAAGAAGCTCATATGCTTCCAAGTTATAAGAAACAGCGAAAAAACTGAAACACAAATGTCAATGGAGGGTAGACCTTATTAGCTCTCTAATTGCTGCTATCAATTAGAAAAATAAAAATATGGAAAGGTAAAAGAAAGGGAATAGGAAATGTCCTAGAAATGTTTACAAATGAGTCTTGCTGTTAGATTGATAACTATAGTCCATTTTGATGTTGAATCAAGTTTAATCATCTCCAAAGTGAATTATGGAATCATTTAAGCTTATGGCCAATTTACATACACAACATTTGGTTCATGCACATCTGCCTTCATTAAAGATGCATACCAATTATTTCAGAAACTTGACAAGCACAGTACAAAATGGGGTCATTCCATGAAAATAAGTTTTTAAGCAAGTAAGGGGTGTTAACATCTTTGGAGGCTCTGTCCTATCATTTGACTACTCTTTACCTGCAGACTGTCAACCAAAGTTAACTTACCATTAGAGTTACACATAACATTGCTGGAGTTTGGCATATCATTGCTCCAACTTGCATATATGCTACTCTGCTACTCTGGCTACTTAATGGATAGAGCTCAGATACAGTTGATGCACTGATTTCAAAGTGCATCAGAATAGCTTCAAACCTGTTACACCTGATTTGAACTCTGAGGTATAGATCACTACACTATTGCTGGACTATGTTGAAATCTTATGCTAAAATAAACATAAATAACCACACCCATATAAAAACTGTATTTTTGATGTCTGCATTTTTCTAATGAATAAAAAAGGAAATACTTCCTTGATATCAGGGAAATCAGCCCTTATGCAACAAAAATTAAACTCCTTATGAAACAACAAGAAACAAGAAAGTAATACATTTAAATAAAACTTCACCTTTAATGGTACTGAATTGTGCCATTCCTGTAGAGCCAATTCTGTTGCTTTTACTACTCTTAGAATGTAAAGGCTATTTTCTCCTCTCTAAAAAATAAGGAAAATCTGAAAGACTGTTAAATCCAAATATGATACCAGAAGATATTATCCCAACAATGCACAAGGGAAGAAAAACTGTGATTATCATTGGACTGTGCTTATGAATGTCTACAGTAAGGTGAATCCTTGTAATACATAGCAAAGTGAAGTAATAGAGGGAAAGAAGGAACATGTTAAATGTAAGTAATGAGCAGCAACAGAGCTTAGAAGTCAGTAGTTGTAAAGAATGCATCATGATGTGCAATGAAATTAAAATATGCTGCAGAATATGATACAGGTTTTGAAAAATGCACTTACCAATTTATTACAACCCCGTAGAACTTCCCACATGACAGCAGCTACAGATTCAAACTCCACTGAAAATGAAGTAATATATGTACGAGGCTCGAACAAGATGTGCACATAAACTCTTCGGGTATTCATGTTCATTCCTTGAAGAGAAGATAATAAAAATATTAATATACTACATCTATCCAAAAAAACAATGCATATCAGATTAAAATGGGTAGTTTATTGCATCTGATATATATATATATATATATATATTTCTAAACAATATCACAACATTTATACATTACTTCAGTAGCCAGGTTTCTGCACAAACAAACACACACATACATACATACATAAACCATTAAGAATATAGACATTTTCATATAATTACAAATAATTATATAAATAATCTATATCAATATAAGAAGGCAGGCAGTATGTGGACTCAGAGAGCACAAGATTACAATGAGTGGAGGAGGCTGTGGAGGCTACCCACCAGCAGTGGTGTGACAGGCTACTGATGATGATGATATAAATAATCTCAAAATACTTGTATGCATATAGAATAATCTATTTTATTAAATCTGGTGATGATAACTGATAGAGCTGTGAATCTACTGACAGATGTATGAATAAAATTCTCTATTTTATGGGGACATTGATATAAGAAAGGGAATTTTTCATGCTCAGTTTACTACTTTAGGGCAAAATCATTGGATCTAAATCTGCTGGGAAGTTTGATGAAGGTTGGAGGTGTGACACCTCAAAGCCCCTCCCCACTAGCTATACTCCTAATACTAATAACTGCATAATCTTCTGCATGTTAAAACAATGCTTCATACTGTAACAATGCAACAAAGTATTATGAACTACTGACAAAACATTGATCAATCCTGTCTTGAAATGGAACTATACATACAATAAGGAAATAATGGTGATTTACCAGTTACAAGAGTCACAAGATCCATCCATTGATTTAACAATTGGTCACTTTCAAGAAATGTTTTGACAACATATTTGTGAGAGAAAATATTTAGCAAGTCACTAGCAACAGGCCAATAGCAATGATTAACCAATATTCGATGATCACAGTTGGCAACAATGAAACTGAAAAAACTGCCTAGAAAACAGAAAAAATTCTTGTATTTGAATACTCCCCTTACGAATGGCACAATAGCAACTATGGAATATCAAGAATGCTAGCATCTGTGGAAATTTAGCATATAGCTAAATAAAAAGGCTAAAAAATATCACAGAAATCAGCATTTCCACCAGACATCATTCAAACCCGTGAGCACACGAGAGGCGCTCACAGGTACAAAAGTTTACTTTCCAAATATCTGCAGGCACAATTTTGGTCTGGTTTCCAAAGTTTATATTGTTCAGGCTCTTTATGTTGAGCACAAATTATAAGTTGAAATTCATGTCAATAATCCATCATTGAAAGATTGGCAGGTCAGGGAGAAACCAGTAATCGAAACGCCAAGAGAGAAGTATTGACATTTATCAACTTGTTTAAAATAAAATAGTCAATTTGGTTGGAAGATATATTTTACCACTCAAGAAGACACAAGTAACTGAAAATTATCAACTTTTCTAATGACAAATGGTCAGCTTTGTTGGAAAGAATACCTAACTTTACAAGCATGAATGAGTTTCCCATTTATCTCCCAAATCCACAGTATTCTATATACACTCTTTTTTACTACCAACCAGTAAAATAAAGGCTTAGGCTGGCTGTTCTTAATTTTTCCAAAAATTTTTGAGGCTGAAATGTTCCTAATTTGTTCTTAAATTATTGAGGTGTAGGCAATTTAGAAATTAGACAATATACTGGAAAATATTGGATATCTGAATTGGTTAAGAACCCATTAGACAAACACTACATCCAAGGTGGCTTATCTTCCATATCAATTTTCAATTTTATTCTCTAAAAAAGTTGATAAACAATTATAAACAGAAAATTTTAGCACAGTATTTAGTTTTGCTTGGTGCAACTATTTTGCAAAAATCAAAGAGTAGAAGTGACAAGGCTGTCAGTTCTCTTAAGGTTAACAAGGAAAGGATATTTCATGCCCATATGTTAGACAAAAGGTTATGTATCATTGTCCAAAAACATGTTTTACGACAGTGTTTCAGATTTAAGCTTGTTCTCAATTTATTGCTAATGTTTCATCAAACTTCAGGCTCATGTTCTTATAGAATTGATTTTATAAAATGAGTGCACTCCAAAGTTCTGTATGGCAAATGTGTCTTTATTTGCATGGCATGTCTCTTTAGGAGCACCATAGGAGGAATAGTAAAGCTTATCAATATTGCTAATGAAGAATGGTTGCCTTTGCTGGGAAAATCTTTTACTTCACAAGGAGGCAGGAGTCTTCCAATTTTCTATGATATTTCCTGTACATCATGCCCACTACATCACTATATGAATGTTGTTTCTGGCCAATATAAATCTTCAAATGAGACAGTAGAGTATTACTATGGTATATGGCGTTGCTTAAAAGGAGGTAACTAAAAGACGCATACCCTCTGTGACATATTCATACGAATGCAGACACTTCCCAACAATTTCAATTAGAACTGATATCAGTGTATCAAGAAGATTTTCTTCGCGCACCATAATTGTTGCCAAGGCTTCACTGCTAAACAGTTGTACACTCACATGAACAATATGGTTTGAAAGATGTTCAGGGTTCATTGACTGTGAAAGCTTTTTTCCAATAGCCAGGTAACTCTTACAAAATGATCTAGTAAATGATTCCTAAAAGAGAAAAACTGCCTGCATATTTGTTGTAAGAGGTTATAAGTTATAGACTTGAATTTAATTTGAAATTCAGCCATACTCCTAATCAAACAATCTTACAAGAAATAGCATAACTGTGAGGCAGCACAAAAATTTCTTCTTAGAGAAACTCAGTTCATGTATGCAAACTCAACAACATACAAAAATCCAAGAACAAGTATCACAGAATAGAAATTTACAACAGACTACAAGGAAGCTGGCTAGAAAGGCAACATAAGTAAAATAAGGAAGCTTCTAATTATCTATTAAAGCTGAAATGTTGTGAGCCATATATTGCAGCATTGAAATGGTAGTTGGAACTTTTCTTGATACAGAAACAATGCTTCAAATTCACACAGATATACAGGTTAATCTCACAAAACTATGTTCCCATTGTGTGATTCATACCAGCACTGATTTACAATCAGAAAAGGAATGAATAGCTCAATACACCTATTATAAAAGTGCACCTATCAATTCTTGGCTACACACTATAAAGCAGGGATAGTTTGTTGCAACCTATTGTCAAAGGGATAATGATCACCAAACATCAAGTTAGACCACAAAAGGAAAGTAAATCTCCACTTCTTATTTACATAGTCAAATGCCTACAAATGTCTTACCTTATAAGTCTGCTCTGGGAGAAGTGACAGCATAAATGTGGCAAGAAAATTTGGAAATTCAAATTCAACCATCACATGCATTAGGTAATCCAAATATGAAAATGGTGAGCCATCTTCACCTAGATCTACCTTTAGATCTAGATCTTCACCTAGATCTAAAATTAAGAAAGGGCTACTTGGAGAACCAGGGATAGAATGCACCAGGGTATGTCCACTTTCTGTGGAAGTTGTTGGCCTGAGTTGACTGGCTGCTAAGTTTGCTCTCCTCTGCTGTGTTATTGCATTCTGTGGAACATTCATGAGAATTGTCTTTGCAATGTATGACCTCAGCTCATCAGTTTCACAGAGCTTTTGCAGCAAGGAAAACAAAGCTTTCACAGATTGCTTGGCTTCATTTGAGGCACCTGTAAAATTGGAATAAAATATGACAACAGCATCAAACTTTTGTAAAAATTATTTGCAATAGAAAATCTTATCACAATTCTAAATTGTTCTTCAAGTTGTGACCAATATATATCAGTGGTTGGAAAGTTGGCCATTCTTCTATGCAAACAGCAAACGTCTACCAGAAAACTGAATTGCATATGAAAATATCATATTAAAAAATTAAACTTTATGTACCAAAACACATCAAATTTATTGCTAGGCTTCCTGCATAGCAATAGTAAATAGTATAAAGAGCGACTGTAAATATTTCAATACCTGTGTTTGATCCTGAAACAAAATCTTCATAAATCTTCAAAAAAATTCTTGAGATGACAACCTGAGCAATAGCACTAAGTTCATCTGGCAATCTCTTCTTCTTAACAACACAGTTAGAGCCATGATTGCTGCAAAACCTATGTAGGAGTAAGCATAATATTCAACTCTTGAGTTGAAAACTATTCATTTCCTTCAGCTCCACTTGACTGGAAAAGAGCTTTGCTAAGAAATCAGTGTTTTCTCAGTTACTAAATACAAAATCATGCGATTGCCAGCTCTGCAAATGCAGTCACACAAACACTGGACAAACCAAGTACGTATCATCAGCTAAGGGCTGCTCCCATAGCCTTTACATAGTATACGATAACAATTACTAACAAATGACACTGGTATACAATTCTTAAATCACCTGGAAGCTATTTAAATATAAGTGTAAGACTATACCCTTGTCTTCGCATTACATTTTCATCACCACAATCACAAGCACCTCCTGCTTGACTTCGAAACATATTGAAATCGTGCCCTTCATGATCTCCATTTATAAAACAATCAGCACAAAGGGACATGCATGGGGATATGGCACAATCCCTACATCTGTAGGCAACAAAGTGGGCATTCCATACAAGTCCACAAACTGAAGAAGTGTTATTTGATTTCAGTTCCTTCAGGAATTGGTGCGGATCCAGTCCGCCACTCAAGAGCCATAAACACCACTCCTCTGTTTCAGAGGTAACATACTCCCCTAACAAAGAATCGAGAATTGAGTCAAGCAGATTTGATCCACGTCCTTTACAAAAATCTTCTCTTACTAAGCTTGCAGCTTTCTGTTTTCCTTGCGTCAAATATTCGGCCATTTTTTATTAAGGGCTAGCCTCTTACTGAAGGAATTCTCTAACGTACCTGTGGGCAAATCAACAAGGACGTAACTGCAATATTTATCTGGGGGGGTGGGGGGGTTCAGAGGTTTGCCCTTCGAAAATCTTCTGTGACCTTTTGCTTTTGTTTTATAACTGTAGTTGATCAAATTGACCTTGATCCAGTAAGTTTCCTTGTAAAACTACATTATAATTTCGCTTTTCCCTGTGAACTATCAAATTTTCAAGGTTAGGGGTAACTTACCCCCCAAAACCCTCTTACGTTCCATCACAGTTTCCAAAAGAGTTCATAGTATTCTCTAATCTGATTATAAGTTTTTATAGGAAGGCTTCTTTCGACTCCAGTACTAAAACTTTCTTAGCTTTTTCACGATTCCAGTATTACAAATTTCTTACGACTTCCTTATAGAAGAAAACTTTGAGCTTCAATATCTTTAGCATGCACATTAATGGAAAAGCGCTATAAGTGGGAAGTGATAAATCTTAGTAACTAACATCATTTAGCCTGTTAGATATCAGCCAGTCTGACATACATAGCACTTTGTAAGCAGCTAAATCGAACTTTAAATACATATACACTTACAAATTTTCCTAGGTCTCAAAAATCCAGTACTTAACTTTCTTAACTTTTTGGGCAGCTAAGTACTACTTTCGTCTAAATATCTTTCCTATGAACTTCGTGTGTTTTCTATTGATTGTTTATAGGCCTGTAAAGTTAAAAGATCTCTTACGGCAGCTGATATGTTGTTTCATATTTTGCAAGTGAAAGTCTTCCAAGAGTTGGTTTTATAGCGATGTTTTACTGGTCGACAGCATTCTCCCATATGTAAGATTGCTTTGAAGTGTTACTTCTTTTCATATGAAGTAACCAGGGCTTCCTTTTATCTGGCACTCTTATCACTTAACGTTTTTCAAGATGGGAAAACATACTTAAGTTTTTTGCCCAGTTTATTGAAGATATTGAGAATGCTGATGCAGTCATCAGCAAAACAGTTCAATTTTGAATCAACCACTCAAAGGAATTGGTTTATTAAAATGTTCAAGAGAATAGGATCTAGCACAGATCATTGTGGGATCCCAATCGATACTTCTAGATTTATTTGTACTTCTTCTGACTGCATCACTTCTAGAGCAGCTTTTTGAGTTTGGCTAAGAGTTAGGTGCTCTTTATCCATCCGTACAGTTGTCCCATACCATACAGATTTAGTTTGTGGAATGATTTGGTAAATATCGTGTCATGCAATTTGCTTACAGCTTAGAACATTCAACTACTATGACACCTCTTCCAGATGAAGATAAGTCTGTGGACCACAGCCAGGGCCGCCGAACGGGGCGCATGAGACAAATCGCCCCTGGGCCTCAAGATGCAAGGGGCCTCATAACACTTTTTTCATTTTAAGAATTCTTTAAGGAGGGGAACCCTTCAGCGAAAATGCTGGTTTTCAAGGGCCCTTCCAACAAAAATACAATCATATTGTAGAGAAAGAAAATTTTTAGAAATCTAAATACAACAGCTATCGTTAAACACATAATTAATACAGGAAGAAATGAAAACAAATAAGAATTAAAAAGGCAACTTTCATTTGATAACTAAAAGCTTCAAGGTCCAAGGGATCTCATAAAATAAACCAGCAGTAATTTTCCATAGTCAATTTCTAGACCCTGAATTTTTTTGTTCGCTTCGCTCGCAAGGGGCCTTATCTTTCTCTTTTGCTCAGGGGCTTCTGAATTCTTTCGGTGGCCCTGACCACAGCCTGTGGTTAAAAGGGAGCTTATTGAGGCACGTCTAAGTGAACCGCCAAAGAGGATACTTCATAGCATGCAAACATGAAGAAATGCACAAGGAAGACGCAGCAAGTAAAGATTACCTTTGAACAGTATGCTGAGATAAATGGTAGCAAATACTAATTTTGACTAGTATAATGTAGAAATGTAACAATAATATACAGTCAGTTTAATAAAGTTTAGATATATTGTTAGCTTCATGTGAGTCAATGCAAGAAAACCGCGACAAAATACTTAACATTTAAGCCGAAAATCAATTTCTGACAAGAAAAGGAAATTCTCGATTTCAACATAGACGTTGGTGTACACATGCGTAGTAAGCAACTGAAAGCTCAGCAGTTAATAATCATATCCTACGTTATCAACCAACTAAAGAATTGATATTTGGATCTGTATTATGAAATCTGTTGAATAAAAGGGCAAAAAAATTCAAATCCATCTGGACAGACTTTTGAAATGTTTTACTCATCATTGAAACTAATAATCTTGAAATCAACCTGCTAGGGTGCAAAACAGCAGAACTGTGCATTGAAGAGCTGAAGGTTGGGGACAATAACTAAGAAAGTTAATTAGTGAGGAATATTACTACTTTTAAAATAGAACTTCACTATAGTTGAAATAAATTTATCATAACGCGGGCGAAGCAGAGAGGTCAAAAAGCCCTGGGCATCACCTACTCCGAATATTTCTTACTTCGAGATAACATTCATAATGAAAAAATTACACACATCAGATTAAGTCCTAAGAAATTTCTCAGAGCTTTTGCTACAACGAAGTACACACAACGACTTAGCATAATAGTGAGCGTGCATTCTTTGAAAATAAACCTACACATATAGCAAAATAGAACTAAAATCAACTGGCAGTAAGATTGCAAACTCTGTACAATAATCTATTCTTCAGAAAAAGGTACACAGCTTCTTCAAGCATATAAAATAATAATAAGGAATGAAGACGATTTGGCACAGACTTCTATCTGCTTACATATTTAATGTTTGTAAACATAGAAGTTAATAAAGCTTTAAAAGAGCCAAAAGAATAAAACCGTACATCTTATACCTTCAAATAAACTTCATGACCATTCAAAATGGTGAGCAATGAAAATGGCGAGCAATGGAAATGGTGAGTATTGAAAGTGTTGAGCACAAGATATGGGGAGCAGTGAATACGGTGATCAATGAAAATGGTGAGCTATACAAGACGTAAAATGACAATATAATGCAAGCACTGATTCATCCACATTATAAATGCACATTTTCGGCGTTCAGAAGCCGAGTTACAAACATTGATTTAGCACTTTTACTCAGTAAAGCACTTCTGGAAAATAAAATTACTTCCAACTGCCAATGTGTTCGAATACAGATACGATTCTCATAGAGCATGACTCACAATTTTACAAAACACTTTTCTACTTTGATTCTAACAAGAGCCCTACCAAAAACTTGACAGACACGTATCACTACTATAATTTACACCATACGAACTATATAATTTCCACAAAATAAAAAGTTTTAAAAACAAATATATTTGCATAACTATGTAAAGTGAAGTGACGGAAAGCAAATACTGGAGAGAATTTATCCAGTTTCCAATCGCTTATACAAATGCAGATACAGAGGCAGCCAAGGATGTTAAGAATTAATCATATAGCAGATGCATTTACGCAGCTCTTTTATTGAGTTCTTTAGAGACCTGATAATTATTCGAAAAGCTGGAATAAATGTCTTTCTAAGCGCAGCTTTCCTAAAAATATACCCTATCTGGAATGTTCTAAATATTTTCCTTGTTTTGACTACTTTAATTATCAACTATATTAAAAACATTCTAGACATACAAAAGGAACCCAACAATGTTATTTCCTCTTTCGTAATGAGCAAACAATTTTTAAGGTAACGCCCATAATTATCTCACCGCCATAGCGGTCATGTCAGATGGAAACGATATTTTCAACTAACAGCAGAGTCCCAAGATTTCGTTGAAAAGTAGGGTAGATTTCAACCTTAATGTTTATACATACAAGAACCTTAAAAAATTCAGCATTATATCTGTAATATAAATTGGTAATCCTTGCCGCTGAGATCAATATTCAGTTATTCACCCATATAGCACCAAGTCTGGATCCTACAACAAGCTAAAGTTTAAGGGATTTTGGAATACATCTAATGAAAACACTTCGCCAAATTCTTGTTTGGGCTGACAGAAACGCTGACTTAGCAAATAAAGTCGGACGAAATGGGGCTTGGAATGTCTCTGCAAGCTTTCAACGGCTGGCTGAAGGAGTTTGCACCTTACAATCCAACCCTCAAATGTACACCCAACCTCAGTTGCAGAGGCGTCGTGGCACCAGTAGAGTAGGGGGCCAAGTTCAAAGATTTTCCGATAAAACTCGAAACCTTTGTCTTTACCAATAGCAAAAGTCCGAACATTAAAATTTCCGAAAAATCGACGATTTGAAAAAAGATGGGGCCCATAGCCCTCTTGCTCCTCCCCTGCTACGACGCCCCTGCTCCGTTGTGCTATAATCTCCCTAAACTACTAAAAATTTACAAGTAATATTTGATGCAAAGGTGTGGCTACTATAAACATTAAAATTTACTTATTAGAATAAAGCCTTAACGTCAGAAATAGTGGTGCTTACAATGGCCACAAGGCTAATCAGAGAAGACTACTGTGTCGATAGAGGAGGTAGAGTTGGCCGCAGAGATCACTGAGACTGTTGGGTGCGGCGGCTCAGTCGCGTGGCTTTGGTTTGCCATATCCGTTAATGCACTGGAAGCAACTTCCTCGGCCGTTTCGAAACGGGGCTTAATGATCGTGGAGAAATTGAGAATATGACCCTCAGCCTGCTCTGAGAAGCCTAAGAAGAGAATTGAATACGAGGCTATCAACTATATAATTTGCAATAGTAAATAATTAGAGAGAAGAAACATAGTGACATATAATTCAGCTCTCTATCTTGATAAAGGCTGGCGTGCTTACTTGAAACACCACAAAAACCCTCATACTATGGACATATCAATCTCACAGTGAGACCTAATCAACATGGCGCATGTGAGTACCCTGGTATCAAACTCTGAATGAATAGATCTAAGCATTCCAAACTATACTGAACGGGACACAATGCATAATTTTAACATCCGCCGGGAAAGTCCTTCCACCAACTTCAACGTCAGTCGTGATCCAGACTACTTGCATGAGTTGAAAATGCTTGATTTCTCTCTGTGTACAATCGCATCAAAATGGAACACAAACACTCATGAAACATGATAGAAACGGCAATGTCTATTACATACCACCATTAGAGTGCTTGATCAGAGTTTTCTGTTGCTGCTGCATCGTTATTGGGCAGTCTTTGTGAGCAAGAAGCAACGCTTTCAATTGGGCAACTTCTGATTTCAAAACATTGATTTCATTCTAGAACAATATGTAAATAGCATATCAGCATATGCATCGACAGTTCTACAGGAGTTTGCTTGAGTACGTTGTCAATTCAGTGGAAGTATTTTCTCTTTTCTCTCTCTAACCAAAGACTAAAAGCTCTCCCTTCTTAATGAACACCTAGCAAAAATAATATAATGTTCATAATCTAAAGAGTGTTAAAAATAAGGCAAAAAAGGTTATACCTGCAAACTAACATTCGTTGTTGACAAGTCATCAGCTTTCTTCTCCAGCTGCTGAACCCAAACTTTTCGTTTCTGGCGGCATCTTGAAGCAGCAGCTCTATCGAAAATTAAATGCAATGAAATCACTTATTCATACCTTATAAAAAATGAAAAAATCTTATCTGATGAATATTGAAGATTATCATAGTTACAATCCTTGACCAAACTGCAGCTGATAAAAAGAAGTACAAGTTTTCTTTATAAGAACCAAACTCTCTGGCTTCAACCTGGTTGTTTCTTAATACTTCGTCAAACCAGCCTAAAATATTTCTTACAAGTTTCTTAAACTTAAAAACTTCCAATGATAGTAACCATCTAAATTGGGCAATTGTGGTGCAAGAAAAAGGATTCTCAAGTGTTGTAAGGCATTTAATGGATTTTTATTCTATTTTCATGCTGGTTTGAGTAAAAATTTACCAGTAAAGACAGCTTTTGCAAGTTATTATTTGAAACTCATCTTGCCTATGTTCCTTAAATGTTTCTTAATTTAAGCTTAATTTCAGCCTCATGTGTCTTACAGACACGTTGCTTATAAAAACTTGTAGTATGTAATCACAAGGGAAAATAAAGCTTTCTTTGCTTTTCAACAACAGAGTAGCATTCAATCTCTTCCAAATACTTCTCGGAAATATGCTCAGTATAGTAATAGAATTATCCCATTTATCTCTAACAACCTTTATTACTTCAATATAATGTTTCTAAACTCGCTGTAAATCCCCGTAACAGAAAAGGGCAAGAAAACAATAGGAAAGAGCAACGGTGGTACTTTGAAAGGGAACTACAATTTCTAATGCATCAGCGTTGAATAATCACCATACCTATTGCGTTCTAGGAATTTACGGCGTCTTTCTTCCGGGTCAAGATCTTCCTGGCTCCTTCGACTTCGTTTACTGGGAGGCCAAAGGAAAAGCAAAATAAGGAGATGAGAAAAATGGAAATGATGCACGTTAGAGCAAAATAGAGTTATAGAATTGGCAAATGACAAATTATATCAAAAAATATAGAGATCGTATATACTCCATGGGTACGTCTTAATGGAGTACGTTCATATTACCAGCGCATGTGATAAAGACACTGATGGAACAGGGGAAAATGACACACAACTATAAATGGGGAAAAGTAGCTATGGCGTGTATTATGAGCTAAATGGTATTCTAAAATTCGACTACTTGAGTTTCACTATGAAAGATTACTGGAATTGAAGAGAATACACCACAGTGGCTGGCAAGGAGGGCTTACAAAAACATCGAAATGAAACTTATGATGCACTCCATTTTATCTTCTTTTCTTTTTATTTATTTATTGCATCGTATATTTTTAGTTGTATAATTTAGTACTTCCACATATTCCCTTCTGTATTTTACTCTTTAATTTGCAATATATAGTATTGTAGCCTTTTAAATGGAGAGCCCCTTGCAAACCAGCTTGTGACGAAAAGTGACCCTCCAAAAAGAACTCAAAAGGAAATGAAGTGAAACTTACATGGGTCCACTCTTAAATTCATCGTCCATATCATCAAGCATCTTATCTGACGTGTCTGAAACTATCGAGTTGCTTGGCGATGGTATTGATCCTGATGATGCCACGAATGTTTGGCTTGTATTCTGATTAGTTAAAACACTTGCCCTTGAATTCACGGCGTTCTGTTGAATAACTTCTTTCAGTTTCTAAAAAAAGAAACATATTGAGCTATCAGTGGAAATCTAACTAACTAACCATTTAGGCAACCAAATTAGTAATTTAATGAATATGTCTGTACAATATATATATA
>WIPJ01000514.1:36219-48723 GCA_018155075.1 Cassiopea andromeda
AATGCATATGTTTATATATAATGCACAATATAGACTGTATTTATATATTCACTTGTATGTGCTTTTTGTGTTATAGTATAGTTGCTAAACGTGGTAATAATGGCCGAAAACAACTAAAAGTTCCATGCATACCTGCTTTGTGAGACTGCTTTTGCTCGCATCAATTGCTCCATTCTGATGGCCCCTTGGTGCAACAATTGCCGGCGTAGGAACAGCAGATCTAACGGAATCTTTTTGCCCACCGGGTTTTAGACCAATGATGGGCATGCCTTGAAGCTTTCCTTCTGGATTTGGTTTGACAATGATGGGTGCAATGTTATTTTGAGCTAAAAGTGGAAAGCATTGAGTTTTAGCAACCTATCGATAACACAAATGACGGCTTTCAGAATATCCAGACCAAAGATGGATAAAAGTCAAAGTATTATGCAAGGCTCTGCACATAAAGTTTTGAGTTTTGATACTAAAAAATATTTTATAACTTTCGGCTTTCCTCGTCAAGCAATAACACAGTTAGTCTGTTGGTACTACAGAACTTTACTACAGCACGAAAAAGCAGCAACATTCTTTTGACATACTTAAAAGCTTTTTTCGTCCGACACTCATCAGAGTATGAAAACGTCGAATAAGTATGTCAAAATAATGTTGCCACTTTTTCGTGCTGTAGTAAAGTTCTGTAGTATCAACAGACTATTTTAATTTAAGTGCTTTGGAATCTGTTTACATAAAGACTCAAAAACCCAGTCTTGCGTAGACAAAAAAATTCGTTTTTTCATTAGGACTCTTCATGTAAACAATGGTTAATAGGTCCTAAATGGCCACTCTCGGAGCCAATTAGACACATCCTATCACACTTAACCGTATCTGGTTATATATTTCAGTTAACCTTTGGTTTACCTTTCGGTTTACCTTTCGGTTCACCTTTCGGTCACAACTGTAGAAGTACACAGCGTTCGGTAGAATCGATGACGTATATTGCAAGGAACATCAAAAATTATAAATTCACTGGTAACAATGAATGAATTTTGTGGGGTAACATATCACAGTCAATGACTACCGTTATATAAAATCAACAACTTAAATCACAATATTCCAAAACGACTACAAGTTTGACGGCTACACAGTATGTCTAAGTTTGACGGCTCAAGTTTAAGTTCGACGGCTACACAGTATGTCTGAGGTGACATTTTAATACAAAATAACAGTAGATCTGAAAGCTATTTGGGGAAGGCCAGAATCGATCATAGAATGGTAGTCTGCATAAGCAGAAAATCTCCTTCAAATAATGCACAGAACATAGAATGAATTGAATGGTCAGTCTCACTTGAAATCAACACAGTTGCAGCACCTTTTGGATTTGCTTTGGATGAAAATGAGCTACCACTTATTGCATTCTGCTGTGTATTCACCACAATTGTCACGCTGTTCGTGCCATCCCCAAATATGTTCTTGGTTTTCCCTGAGTTACCATCAACGATCTTTATACTTGATTTGTTGTTGTTGTTTGGAATACGAATCTGAGAATGAATATTAGGAAACAATGAAAACTCTGATACGCTCCACACACAATTCATAATTAACCGATAGAAGATATAATCATGTTAATTCTTTAGAACAAATGTTTGAACCTCTGCTTAAATATTGAAAATACTTCAACCTTTTGCTAGCATACATCATAACATTAGGAATAACAAGTTTTACAAAGAACTAAGATAGGTAAATTACTTAATCTTCGCTATCATAAGCCTACTAACCGCTGCTAGATAACAAAAAAATGCAGTGGAAAAGGAAGGCAAATTATTTTCTTACATAGCTAGTCCACCTATACCATCAGCTTCGAGCAAGCAAACAAAAAGTTCCTAAATTGGATCAAGTCATTAAACTTCAAAACAATGAAGATAGGACTAATACTGACTGGAAACTTATGAAATTTTCCTTAAGGAAAGTGTGATGGATACCTATTCAAGTTGAAGATTCTAATGTTACAGGGAATATAGATGCATGCAAGAAAAAGCTGACTATCAGAAGAGCATTTCAAAAAAGTAAACCTACAGTGTCCTGCCCTCAGCAATTAACGAATTGAATGACTTATTCAAAACAAAAAAGGCACATTATGATATGGAAAGAAAAGCTAACAACAAATATTTACACCAGACATAACTGCTACCTACTATAATGTAGGATGCTATACTAACCGAGGTATATGTGCGGAGATGGCGACTACTGAGGAAAAATTCGTAGAGCCGTACAACCGTATGCTAGAAGATGTGCTGTAGACACGGATAGATTCCGAGTATTACTTCACCGGATTCGAAAACCTACATCTATGACGTAATCGTATTCACTGGAGCATTACAAAAACTGAATTCAATACGGCTTCTGGCTTCTAGTGGCCGCTGTGAAGCAGCCGGACGTAATCATCATTTACAATTCTTAGATGGTTTTTCAACTTAAAAACAAAGGTAGATTTTTCGATTGAAATTTGGCATATATAGCGACTGAGCTTTTATGAGAAGAAGCTCCCTCTATCTCCTCGACATAAAGTCAATGGCTACTCAACAGGATAGCAGACAAGGGGAAAAGCTGCACATGCTTAGGTCTGAACTGGTACCAGTGACTACGAAGTAAATCAGAGGCAATCAAGAAAAAGCTTTAGGCAGCGTCTTTGCCGCATGGAACGATTTTCAAACAATTTCAAACATGAAGACGAGCTATTTGAAGTCAGCGTTGCACCTTCAATTCTGTTTTGGGATTTCTTTTCAGAAAGTCTTCCAATCCATAAGGAGTTCGATCAAATGTTTCTGAGATACTTAAGTTTATAAATGTAGGGAAAACCTAATTCTTTCTACAAAGCTTTGGAAATAAGATTGACACTCCAGCTTATCGGTGAGGACTGCAGCACAACGTTGAAACTCTCTGAATAACAACCAATTAATTCAAATCTTTTACGTGATATCGATTCCCTAAAAGTAAAACACTCCAAAATGAGCGTACGATTAATTTTCACTTGATTTAGTGTGCGTCTACCTATGCTAATAACATACGAACCGAGGAAATGCTTTCAAAGGAAAGCTGTTTTAAACAATTCGCTATGATGGTAGAAATAAACTCAGGGGTACTTTTATTATTAGGGAGGGGGTGTACACAGGCAAACTTGATGATGAAAATGATTGCCACAATTTCAACAACTGGCAATTCAATTTTACCTACCAATATTCTCATTCTACCGATGCTATATCAACTTACCAAATACTTTGCAACATAGTGGGGCGCTCCACTGCACACAGCACAGTAACCCTCTGAGCATAACATAACTTTGAGAGTGATTTAATGAACTAATCAAAGCTGAGCTGGCAGTTCAAAAAGGTTCTTAGCAGCAGAGTGATATTATTAGTTTTTTCACGCAGCCATACCAAATGCACTCACAAAACACCACATAGAAATTGCAGAAGTGTTCCAAAGTAATCTACAAAAATTCCTTCTCCAAAGGTCAAAGTTTGAAATTGTGAATTGCACAGAGTAGAAACGAATTAGAATACAGCTTGTATTTAATGGAAGTATGGAAGACAAAAAAGCTAAGATCCTAAGTTTCTAAGTCAAACAATAAAAAATATTTGCATCCTTGATACTAAGGAATAAGATTCTAAAGTGCTCAAAAACCCTCCATCCATGAAATAGAACTAGTAACAACTCTGTAAAAACATCATGTCAAACTTGAGGAATTCATTGGTTCTATAGAGGATATTAATGTTCAGCATTCAGCATATTATTGTTGGAAGCATAAAAACAAATTCCACAAAACACAATTGACAAACTATTGAAATCTTCAAAGCATTGATTCCTTCATTCTGAAATAATGTTAAGGTATTAGAGTATGAAGTTCAGCACCAACAAGTATCCCTTTTCTTCCACCATTTACAGCATCTATTCAAAAAATTTTCACTAATACCAGTTTGATCCCTCAGTGGCATAAATACCAAATATCTTTCAAAATACCAAATCTGATAATCACACACTTTTCAATTATAAAACTCACTAGACAGGGACTCTGGAGCACATTTTTGAGTGGGGGCTGGGGACAAGTGGCAAGCTGCTATGGTGGTATGGTAGTATGCAATTATGGAGTTGGGTTGCATGCAGTAATGGTGGTGGTCCCTGAAAAATGTTTTAAACCATGCCTTTAGATGACAAGACAACCTCCTTCTTATCCAAATACATCCTATCTACTGTATGATGTCCTACACTAGCAAAAAATGGGAGGTCTGCAGCCACTTGGCTCCAGTACATTTGATAGAAGCCATGATCAAAAAGTTATAATTGGTGATTTTTCTTCATCAATTTACATGTCAAAACTAGCTATAGATTAGGAAAGTTAAAACAGCTTCCAAGTATGACAGGTTTTCTTCAAGAAATCTCTACAAGGTCCAAGGTACAAATGTCTATGAAGGACTTCTATTTCCATTCCAGATTTTATAATGTACTTCTGACCACTGCAGTGGTCATGTGGTTGCACACTTTTCTGGCACTGACTCACAGAACTACAATCATTGCTTCTTAGTTGATATTTTCAAACACTCTAAGGATATATGAGGTAGCAATCTAGTAACTCTGATAAGTAACTGGCTATAAGATTACTACTTACCTTGTCCAATGCTTTATTTTGAATATGTGTTGGCCTGGAACTTTGATTGCGTTCAATTGTCTCAGGTGGTGACACTGATATGACAGGTAATGGTCCAGGTTTGGGGGCCAAAGCAGCTTTCTTAAAATCCTAAAATGAAAATGAGAATAGATAATAGATATTAGCTAATAGATATTCTCATAAAAATGGATCATCAAATTCTGCAATAATCAATATTAATTAAGCTGACAAAGTTGAGATTTTTCACATATATAGTTTATTTTCACATGTAGAAAAATGAAGATTGATGATCAAGTTTCATCTGCAAATCCATAGCTAATTTTTGCAACTGCTCAACTGTCTTGATTCAAGAGCAATAATCAATTGCCACCCCATTTCATGGTTGGGCTGATAAGAAAACTAGCTGTTTATGATTTGCACAGAATCCTATAGGGACATCAAAATCAGGGAGCACTGCCCCCCCTCAACTGAGCGTAAAATAGTACTTTGTACTTTTATTACATGTTTCTGGAGAAAAAGATACCATAAAAATCCATTTTAAATTCAAAAAGCTTAGTAGCCAACACAGATTCAGGATCATTCTGAGGAGCATTCTGAGCCTTTCCCCTCCATTTTCAAAGTCACTGATGACACTGCTCTATAATTAATAAAGCTAAATTATTATGGAATCCATCCATAAGCTTACCTGCTCAAAAGGATTTGCATCTGGAAGCACTCCAAAAATATCCCCGCCATCTTCAGCTGTCTTTGGTAAAAATCTTGTTGGTGTAGGTGTTTGGTCTATGGAAAATGTACAAAAATGTGATGAACCTGATTTTTAAAAAATTCCTAGTAGAAGATAGCTCTTTGGTATAGATGTGTCAAAGTCCTACATAACTCAATTGCTTTGTCATTTCCTAATGTACAAAGCAGGGAAAGGTGAACTTGACAGATGTATTTGCCTTACCTACAATTGATTCACCTTGTCTTCCAATATTCAGCGATAGCTGATGTTTCTGTCGGTGCACATTCAGATGATCACTGTTGGTAAATTTCTGCAAAATATAAACAGGAACAATAATGCATATCTCCATGGAACACAGTAATAATACCATTTTATTCAATAAAGCTTTTCCTGCTCTGATTATTGAAAATCTAATGCTAAGAAGAAGGCAAAAAAACTTTCATACCATATGTAAGTTAGAAATTTTGATACAAGTAAAGGGAATACCAAAGTAGTGGGGTAGTGACAGTGTCACTAGCAAGGAGACCATGAGGCACCTCCACCTCCATGAGCCTGGGGTAGCACCTCCACCTCAATTTTGTTTTGACAACAGCAAGGATCAAATACCTTAGGTACTGCTGTGGAAGAGAATTAGAGACCTCACCACTAATTTACCCTTGAATAATCATGGTTAACGAAATAATGAAACAAGACAGCAGTGTTAAGAGAATACTTTCCAATAGAGGATGTTCCTCATTCCGTATGGTGCTCCATGCGCAACAGATGGACCCAGATTGTCAGTCAGCGATTGGTAGCAGTACAGATGTTCAAAATAGCAACATGGAACATTAGCATTCTTTTTTAGAAAGGCAGATTAGCTAATGTACAGCAAGAGATTAATCATTTAAGAATTGATACTTTAGGGCTAAGTGAAATCAGGTGGAAAGGTAGGGGTAGGAACAACAATGGAAACACAACTATACTTTACTTGGAGGAGATAGTCCTTAAAGAGGTGTACGTGTTATTTTAAATAAAATGGTAGCTGCAGCATTAGTAGGTTATTGGGCAACATCTGGGAGAGTTATGGTAGTAAAGATAAGAGGACGGCCTTGTAATATGTGCATTATACAGGGTTATGCACCAACAGCAGACAACTCAGTGGAAGATCTTGTATATTTCTATGATCAGTTAAATGAAGCAAAGACACAATGCAAATCACAAGAAATTCTGACAATTATGGGTGATTTTAACACTAAGGTAGGCAAGCGAAGTTATGAAGATATTGTAGGATATAAACAATTAGGTGAAAGAAATGGAAAAAAAGACAAGCTGGCCGAGTGGTGTCCAGAGAATAATCAATTAACAGCGAATACTTGGTTTCAACACCATGCCTAGGGGTGACATTTGCCACCCCATGGCTACAGACCTGGAGGGAGTACAAGTATGACCAGAGTCATCAATGACACCTAGAGTCAAGTTGTACAAGATATTCTTGGTAGGTATTAAATTTTTCATTCAAGACTAAATTATTCACAACACTTAGTTATATTTTCTTAAATGTACGTATGAACTGGCAGAAATTTAATTACGGATTTTGCACCACCTTCTATGCTATTTTGTATATCAATGCCATTTGTATATCAATGCCATTGGAATACACATAGCATAGAAAATAGTGTGAATGAACTTATTCCGTGTATGCAATGCCATTGGCAATGGCATTTCATACACGGATTACGTTCCTTTAGTGTCTATCCAAGATGTGTTGTTTCTAAATGCGTCATTCTATCGTTTCACACTTTCTGCATAATTTTCTTTGCTGCCTTGCTGCGTTACGCAAACATATTAAACGAGACTCATACATCATGTTTATTTCCGCGCACACTGCCTAAGTTAGCGGATGACATAATCAACTACCAATTATATAGTTACTTACGAACCTTAATTTAGGCCGACGTCATAATAAATTACGAAAGCTCATACGACAGATATAGAAATAGGTATGTTCAAGAACATGAATTGTCACTCCCCTAAAATGCTTACCTGACCACAACCCGGAGCGTTGCACACAAATGGCTTATCATCGTCATCCATGTTTGAGTTTCACAAGCTTAGACTTGCTATCTGTTGTACACTGCTTTCTTCGCGGAGCGTCTTTTAATATATATGAATATTTGGTATCGTTGGCTGGCTCCTAGTAACACAGGTCAATAGAGCTAGCAATCAAATATATAAATTGAGTATATCTGTCATAGCATGCTAGTTCTTTAAGCATATACACTGATACAGACAAGATTCCGCATATGAGTTAAGTCCATCAACTTTGTGGCCTAACAGTGTTCCATTTCCACTTTCTAAACAATGACGAGATGCCCTTTTTTGGTAGCATTACATCATATCCCCTCCGCAGTTCCCTTTCAGAGCGGAAGCAAGGGTGTAGCACAGAATAGCTGATGACTAGCGCCAGAGAATTGGAAGCAGTGGAAATGTGATCAGGGGCGTGTTTGGTCGTACGCCCCAAACTACTATGTACGAAACCAAAAACATATGTTCATTCTGCTCAAGTTTGAAGATCAGTAACTGAGAAACATTCAATGTTCTCATTACGGGCGAATTCTCGGCAAGAGTAGTGAAGCTTGCCAAACACAAGAGTTTTTGATAACTTGCTCTAGAACGTCATACAATGCTGTTTTGCGTAGAAGGAAAACGTTTTTTATCATTGATCTTCATTCTGGGATGTGAAGTATGGCTCCCTCCTCCTATCTATATTGCACGCATATGGAGGACACAAAACTTTGATCGTGAAAGTAGAAATCTTATCATGAGTGAGTCTAATCAAAAAAAATGCGAAAACGATAGAAAAGATATAAGTATCCACGTCGTCAAGAGGAACTCGGGGGTCTAGGGGCCTGCCCCCAGAAAATGTTTCTAAAACAACTCTATCTAGAACGTCAGAAAAAACCCTTCTGCATAGTAGCAAAACATGTTTATTTCATTAATCTTCATCCTGGGGTGGAAAATATGCCCCTTCTCTCCAACTTTCTGTATTGCACAAATTTGAAGAAACTCAAAACTCTCACCTATAAAAAAATAGTGAAAGAGCGTGCTCAGGCAAATGCTAAAGTGATGGTGAAAATGTTCTGAGCTAAATTCTGATACTCAAAGAAAGCTTTGTCCCCAACCCCATCTCTGTTTGCTTTTAGCTACAGCATACTTTTCTGTTATCAATTTGTAATGAAGACTGCTGACGTGTGCGTTTGTTTCGAAAAGGAGAAGTAGCATATTCACATCTTCTTTGTAACCCAAGCAAATATAGTGCCCTTGTCTAGCAACTGTGACTTCAATGTAGGCCAAGAAAACACACAATATGACTGGTGTACCATACTTCAGGCATATCTCATCTATACCATCCACACTTTCAGTGCCGAGTGAACTGCTGAAAATCTCAAATCTGCTGAGTAAATTCATGATTTTCAGTCCGTGGGGGAGGGGGCCACACCCCCGTAGCACCACCCCTGAACCTTTACAATTTTCCATTCATCAGGAAATTGCTTCTTTTATCTGAGCTTCAGTCTTCTGGCACACCTTTTCTCATAAAAAAGTGTAATTCGACAGATATTCCCTACTATTTGTCGAGTGTACGTGTTTCATCTAAAATACTCGGTTAATTCAGCCCCTATGCCGGACAAAGGACCTGAAATAACCAAGTACACGTCTTTTTATAAGAAAAAGTTTCTACGAATATGAGGCTCAAATCGTCAGCACATTAGGAAAATTGTAAGAAAGTCACGAGGCATAATATCCAAAATTAAGTATTTTTGTAGGCCAAAAATCTGTATTTCATGGTTATTGCATTCAAGATGTTAAAGATGGTATTCAAATTCAAGTATACAATATTATTAACGAAAGTGTATACCACTCTAGCCAGTTTATTTCAGTTAAAGTAAAGAAAAACTTAAGAAAATCTCAGGCTCAGACAAAATAACGATTTTATTGAAAACCGCTACTGGAGGAACAAGTTTTATTTTAGTAAATAACTCTTAGATAACTTAAACGGTTGATTAGGCTAGGAGACACTGACTGCCATAAAACGTGTTGGCAACAAATGTGAAGTTTCTTGACACTTTTTTGGTTGCAGCTGTGAAAAAGATCAGGTTGCAGCACTGATCTCAAAAGCACTGATCCGTTATCAGGGGGTTGCAGACTGTTTGCCTTTTTTGTTACAATGATATTGCACTGACGTCATCACCACAGCCCTCGGGAACGAGGCCTAAGTTTTCGATTGGCGGGAAGACGAACAGTAGGCGACGAAATGGCTGTTGGCGGTAAGTCCAACCCAACAAACATACAGTTTACATTATGTCGATAATTGTTTGAACCTTAATATGGTTACCTTAGAAGTGTTATCTTTGGTAGCACTAGAAAGCGCTGTTTTGTTTGGAAAGTCTTGCCTGTTGAAAAAATACAAATGATAGGCCTACACAACTAGTTTTGCACATTTTTTCTTACCTTCAGATTTCATTTTATCAAAGGAGGAGGATAGATATAAAGTGGATGCAAATGACGTTATTCACATGAAACTTGGTAAATATTTTGGCATTTTATCATTGCCGTACTCATTATCAATATGAGCAGGATTTTCATCAGCAACAATCATCAGTGTCTTCATTCCTGTCATCAACTTGATTATCATCATTCTACAGGGCTACATCATCAGCCATTAATTATTTCGATAATCATAAATATATTGCCATCATTGTCATCACCATTGTCATCATCATTGTCATCATCACCATTATCATGATTGTCACTATGAACCATCACAAGCACCACCAAACCTTGTCTTAACCTGTCTTGTTTGGTCATTGTAATTGCATATTGCTGTCTTGCCTATCTGGCTTCCCGTCTTCAAAATCTGGCACACCAAAACCACGACGATGATTCTTTTCAGCATCATAGGCACCGACTACATGGGGGCTTGGGGCTTGAGCCATCTCCAGGCAATGCTATAGGGGGCTGAGCCACCCCTGAAAAATTGTAAGAAAGAACTGTTTTGGTTGTCAGAATCACAGAAACCCAAGAACTGAAGCAACAATAATACTAAATTGACATTTCTGTTACATCTATACATCTGTTTTGTCTCTTTGAATAGCTTTTTCTTCTACTATTTTCAGCAAAGTGTTGTGTGTTCATGGTACACAATATTCTAAATTTTCTAATTGGAGCCCCCTCCCCCTGAGAAAGTCAAATATTGGCACCTATGTTCAGAATTTTCATCATTGTCCTTATTAAGAAGTTAAGACAGGATGGTTACATGCTTACATGCAACTTTTCTATTCTGGGACTTTTTTGCTATTTTTGGCATGATAGTTTTTGTTATCTATATTTTGTGACAAAAGTTAGAACTGCTGAAGATGTCAGGATTTCAGAACACATATTTACACCAGAAATGAGCCATCAAATATTTGGAGATAGGTAATTGCTCTTGTTTCATTTTTGTGATTTAACTGTATAAATTAAAGTGTTTAAGTTAACAGAAAACCTGCATCATAGCTTAGACCAATTTAGTTGCAAGCAAGCTAAGAAAATTTAAATGGCTTGTACTGCCCCCCTTCAGATAAGATTCTTTTGAGTTCTCTGTTTTCTCATTATAGCTGAAAACAAATTGTTAGTTTTAGGACCTAAAGCCCATGTCAGTAGTACATTGTAAGAGAGCTCTAGTCCAGTTACTTCATTTTACCAGCTTATATTTGTTCTCTAGCTTTATCCACTTTTTCAACAATACATTTTATTCCAGTGAGTCAATATTTGGATACAAAGGGCTGGAAGTCAAGGTATTTTGGTAATTCTTAGTATGATTAATAGCACTGTGCTTTCCTCAGCAGTGACAGTTTTTAGGAAGCATTGGTGCTGGATTTACTGAATATTTCAAAAGAAGCAAAATATTTACCAAGTATTTTGCCTTTGGTCAGCTAAGTTGGCCTGCTGCTTGCTGACTCAATAGCACCTGGGGGGCTCTTTGCCCCTTTGCCTACTGAATCACTGCCACTGTTCCTTGATGTTTTAGTAGTCTCTTTGTGTTTTAGATTTAGTTTGATAGTCTATTGCTACTAGAGAACTTTACTGCGGCCCAAAAATGCAGCAACATTTTTAGACATTACTGCTTTTTCTGCTGTAGTAAAATCTCATTTAATGTCCATTAATTTTTGTAAGTATGATAGTTACCGTAATATCTTTTTGATGCTGAATTCAGCTAAAGCAGTAATTAAGCAACATGCTCAATTTTAAAACCTCTCTTAAGTATTTATAAATTTGGCATATAAAAAGTATGCATATTGCAATAGGCTTGGGGCTTGTATAATGGTACCTTTACCTAAATGTTTTTCATAACTCCCTCATCTAGTTTTCCCTTATTCTATCTGTTGTATTGTACTAATACTATTTTTGTAATCAGAAAATAAAATGAAACAACAGAGGCAAATGAGTTCAGTTCATCACCAATGTATATATAAATAAAGATCATTGTTAGTTTTATACCTGTGCAAATATCCCTAATCTACCTTAGCCTTATGCATAAACTATATAGTGGTTATGCTGTTGTGAAGCTATTAGAATGTAAATGCAATAGACATTACATGAAAATTTCTTAAAATGCTAGATGAAATCTGTAGGCTCCTATTCTATGACTAGCTATACTACCATGCTGGTAGCCTCCTTACATATCTTGGAATGGAATATGAAGAAAAAGTTCCAGATTCCCTTGGGATTGAGGTAAATTTCTCTATATTTTTATTTAAAACTACTTATCATTATGGCATTATTGGCTATATCTTTCCTTAAATACCTTTATACATGTTATATATTTGGTGCCTGTAAGATGTGATATATTCAGGATACATTGCTTTCTTCTTAAAAGTACATAAGTGCCTAAGCCATTTATATACAACATATCATTTTTTATTTATCTCGTTTACAAAATATATCCATGGCAAGCTATATAAAGCTCCTCTTTACTACATACATTCCAACTTAATGGTAACAAGAGATACAGATGTGTTGTACATCAATGAAACTATAATATGTGAGATGAACTTTGTCTGCAAATGAAGTTGCATACTATGTCCTCCTACATTTTATTTTAGGCAGATAAAGTCTTACCAAG
>WIPJ01000514.1:61718-83006 GCA_018155075.1 Cassiopea andromeda
GTAATGGCTGAAAAAGGGAAGATATTGGGGCATTTCTAATTGGTCAAGGCTTTGGGAGAGGCCTGTAACCTTCACTCTTTGTTTCATTGTTCAGCCCTATGCATACTAGAATGCTGGAGACTTTGCAGTTGCTGGTGCTTGGTTTGAGATAGACATAAAATGCTTGAGTGTCCAGCAGAATGCAGGCGACTTGGCAACTATGTGTACCTTGAAGGACTAAGTATATAGAAGCATTAATCATACTCTTCAAGATAGGTTTGAAGGAGAGTTTTCATCAGTAGTATAACTGAATACCATTTTTCAGTTTTCAAAATCCATTTCCACTCAGAATGTTTCATTTACTAGCATAGTTTTTTTTCTAGCCAAATGATTGTTCTGCCACCATACCAGAAATGTGGGCATGGAGGTAAGAATATCTCACCCTTTATTAAATTTTGTATTGACTATTATTTTTATTATTATAGTTCTCTAATTGGAGGGTTAGATGGGTTCCCAAGCAGCCAGTTAAACTTTCAACAGACTTATATGTTTGTGTTTGATTGGGGGTTATTCATGTCGTGCATAAACAAAATTGAGAAGGGACTGGCAAAATGTAAGCATGGCTGGAAAAGTGCATGATCATTGGTTGAAGGGACACCCTAACATCTTTTGTTGGAATAGAGGCACTTCTAGATTTTTCTTCTTGCATTGGATTTTTCACAGACATTATTATATAAAGATTCTATGATACTTGGGGGACATTTTGGCAAAGATTTGCACGGCTATATTTGAACATCTTTCTCATCGTTTGTGCTATTCCTTGAATACTCTTTAGATTTATCTTACAGTGCTTGAAACTCCTTTAAGTTGTACGTTTTAGAAGAAAACCCCTTAATTCAAATTAATTTTTGGGGGAGAAGATTTTCAGCAGTAGATTTATTTAAGAAATAATTTGCTTTTAGTTGAGGAAATGCATAAAAACTTATCCTTTAAATTTATCTATTAGTCCTAAAAAACTTCATAGATGTTTATATATATATAAACAGGTCTATTCATAGAGTCCATATGGATAAACATTTGAAAATTTTACCCCCTTTCTCCAGTACAGAGGGATGGATGATATATCCAAAGTGAAGACTATAGCTTGGAGATGAGAAAATGTTATATTGGGTCTCAAAGATTGTTTTGTTTATATTAACTCAGAAAGTTGTAGTAACTAGTAATACAGATATTTTCACAAGAACTAAGAAAAAATTGTGATTCACTTGATTTTATTTTCATTGCTCATAGCTGAGCTGCTGCAGACTGTTTACAGTTATTATCAACATAAAGAAGATGTGATTGACATAGCAGGTTTGAGTTTCTTTCCAAAAGAATTTTGTCTTCACAGGCACAGCCATTGAATCAGTTGTCAAAAATGCACCATAAAGATATCTATGTGGAAAGCTGTGCTCTCAGAATAGTTTTCTGGCATTCCATGTATTGCTATTGCCATTATTGAACATTTGAGTGTTATGACTTAATTTTCATCTAATTCTGATCATGTCTTCTTATGCATTGACCATTGCCTAATGCTGCAACTTGACAAAAATTGGTCCTGTAGTATTTAAAAGTGCATTAAATTGGAGAACTCTAGGTTGTTGAGAAATTAATTCTGATGTATACTATTTATTGCAGTTGAAGACCCATCAGAGAACTTTGTCCGCCTACGTGATTTTGTTGACTGTAACAGATGCCTTAATTTGTCAGCCTTCACACCTGATGCCTTGGTCAGTGGTTTCAGTGAAACCATGGTCACTGAGGCAAGAATAAAATTGAAAATACCAAAGGTACTTTGAATAGTATTTTTGTTGTTGTTGAAAGACAAGTTTCTTCAATATCTACAATACTTATTGGGCTTTGAGTATTTCATAGGCATTGAGTTCTGTTTAGGCTAGGCCTGTAAGATATTTTGATTTACCTTTTACCCTTTATGTTAGTGTCATGGTCCACCCAAACTTAACTGTCAACTGTGTTTTAACTGCAGGAGAAAAAAATTATGGATTTCAGTCAGGCACGTACTGGCAGGAGGGTACAGGGGGCAATCCTCCCAAAACAAAAATTTAGCATGGTTTAGTCCCCCCCAACAGAATCACTAATTTGGAGATTTGCATAGGAAAATATGGCTTTTGCCCTGCCAAAGTGCTTGCAATATCTATCTATGCAACACTGTACAAAAACCTACTTTGGTTATTACGTACAATGTTTAAATTAAAGAAAAAAATAGTAAGATCTATTAATAGCTTACTTTGTAAATTAGTAATAAAAGGATACTTATTAGCTAGTTATAACAACTCCTCTAAATGGGCATAATCTAAGGAGCTCCTAAAAGCTGCTAATGTACTTTTACCCTAATATAAACAGGCACATTATTCCACAACTTTGCTGCACTTGGAAAGTATGAATACTTATAGATAGATGCCCTTGCGGCAATAAAGTACTTGGAGACTTGTTTGACTCTAGGTATGATTATTATTGGGCAGACTGAACCTCTCTTGGAATGTCCATGAGCTGATTGAGGATTTTTTAGGTCGTTATTGCCTTTGCTTCGGCTTTTCTTTCAATCAACGGCTCCCATCCATGCTCTTCAGTCGTAAGTCTAGGACCAGCAAATCTGTCATAGTTATTGTGCATGAATCTTGCTGCTCTTCTTTGAATTCTTTCTACCTTTTCTATATTTTTGGATCTATGGGGATCCCAGACTGTACTAGAGTACTCAATTATGGGACTTACTAGTGTTTTGTACCATCTTTCATTTTAATTGTGCGGGGACAGCTTCCCACGTTTCGACGAAGCACTCCTAGGGTACCATTTGCCTTTGTATAAATGTCCTGATGTGATTGTTCCAGTTCAGCTTACATCGAAGTGACGGGTTTTGCCCCTCCCCTAGGGCATATCCTCCAGTTACGTGCTTGATTTCACTACATATATACATACATTGATGAAAGCTGTTGCTCTGTCTGAAGACCCCTATACACTCTCAATACAAGTACGCTTGCGATAAAACAATCGTAGCTCATATTGGATATGGGGGCCTTCGATACTCAGCTAACCATTAGCACTTTCAATGAAGTGACGGCATGGTCTTTGACCAGCATGAGATCTTAGGCCGATACTGTGCCGGCAGATGCTACCAGCACATGTCTGTACGAATCGATGAGATAGATCGGTGGTGACCGCTCTAACGTAGGCCCTGTATTTATAGAAAAAGCCTGGAACTCTTCTAGAAGCCATTAACCAGATCACATCATTCCTTATTTACAATGATGCAACACACCTCAGAAGTTTCTAGAATATGTTGCAATGTATATCGAAATGCCGTGGATTGGTATACTTCCCCACTTCGGAATGTGAATCCGCAGGATATCACAAGTTCCTACCTGAAATGACACAGTTCTGTATTTATTTGCTCCATCGGAAGACCCTTTGTATGGAAGTGACAGCATGGTTTATATTGAGATCTTGAGCTGATGATGTGACAGCAGATACCAGGGCAGGATTCGTACGGGTTTTGGAAAGTGTTGGACAGTTATGCAAATTGAAAATGCCTTTTTCCAGAACCTGGAAAGTTGTGGGAAAAGGGAGGATTTTTAAAATGGCTATGGAACAGTTTTGGATTTTTGTTTGGAAAAATTCTAAATATATAGCCTAGAACAAATGTAGCTTAATGTCGTATTAAGGACCGTATATGTTATGTTCGTTCATTTTACTATTTATAATACAAAACATAATCCACAAAAAATTATAAAATATGTCATCGAAAATAGTGTTTTACTATTACTATGGGGCTTGAAAATGCAAATGAAAATGAGTTTCATGGTTTTGGAAATTTGGTTATTTGGCTTTGGAAAAGTGTTGGAAATTTTTTTAGAGGAGCTTGTACGAATCCTGCCAGGGGTACAGAGGGAAGTCCCCAAAATGAATATACGAAGGATTGTTGGAGTAAAGCTGGGTTGTTACATAAGAGACAGCGCAGGCTAGCTTTCATTTCTGTTCGTGAGCATTAAATGTTCAGCAAATACAACAAGGACAACAGGAAAAATGCTGGCCACTTTCGTAGAGCCCTGGTTCTGCTGTCTGTTTTATTCATATGAGTCCGCAATTTACCTTCTGATAGTCAGCTGATTGCACAAAAGTAACCTTTGACCGTGGACTGGATTATGCAATAATATTCCTGCGCATTTCATGTTCTAGAACTTTCCAAATCTTGCCTATAAATTGAAAGCTAAAACCTCTATCAGGTAGTTACTATGTACCTCATCGCTCATCGTTCTTGATTGTGCCGGTAGCCTCTACCTGCACAAAACTGGCCTGAGAGCTCTAGCTGAAACACAACCATGCAGTCACTTGGCTTCAAAGTGCTAGTGGTAGCTGAGATCAAAGGCCCCCATATTTCAATGTACAGCTACGACTGTTTTCATAGCAAGCGTAGATACATTGGATATATATAGGGGTCTTATAACAGGACAGAAAATTACAGTAGGTTCGCTGTTATCCAAGTGGTAGTGGTATGTAAAGCTGCTCTTTAAGTTAGTTTTTCAATAGTTTCAATTTAATGAGTACAATTTCATTTAAATGCACCTTCAATTGTTTCTGCAGACGCAAGCTAGGAGGGTATACGAAATATTGCGATTGAAAGTGACGAGCAAGGCCGATGCAGCAGCTTATCGAAGATACCGATTGGATGTGAAAAGGCGTCTCAACATCCCATTTCAGGTAATACTTCTGGGTTCCCACGCCTCCTAAGATATCCTAGAAAAAGAGAACTATCTTTAAAGCCCTAAACATTCAGGTATATGTTGCTGTTGTTACAAATTTTTCATACCAGCGTGATGGCCCAGTGGTAGGGCGTCTGCCTCGCAACCGGTAGGTCGTGGGTTCGAGCCGAGTCATACCAAAGACTTTTAAAATGGTACTCACTGCCTTCTCGTCTGGCGCTCGACATATGAGAATGGAGTGGGAAAGTTAAACTCGCGGAGCTACCAGTGGACCAACCCCCGCTGTAGCCTTCACTGCATTCGCAGACGCGTGGCCTAGGGCTATAAAAACGGAGATAGGCGCCGCCCCTATGCGCCATTGGGCGCGGGAAAGGACTTTGACAACTTTTTCATGATCAAATTTCTTTCCAGCAGTTATGCTGCTTAATAAAAAGGGTAAAATCGTCAATTCTCCCCAATTGTACGGTGAATGTATTATTTTTAAGTAGGCACACCGACATCTGATATACAAAACTTCTCTGCCATAGTGACTCTCTGCTATATAACACAATGACCTCAATGCTTACCAAATTTTTCTATAATCTGCAAAACCACCTGAAAATGTGTGAAGAAATCTCTTTGATTCTCCTAAATATCTTAGAAAAATAATGAAAAAGAGTGGGAACCCTATACTTCGTTTGCCTTGTTACTCATACACAAGATAGATGTACGCGTGGATTGACCCTGTTTATCATAAATTATTTATGCTAGACATTTTGTTTTGAATTATATTTCTTGCTTAGTGCTGATGTTCGTAAATTTTTAAAACAGAAAGAAGCGAGAGATCTAAAAAGACTGCAGAAAGCACTAAGTCAAGAAGAGTTTAATGCTGCAATGGTGAACCAGAATTCAGCAGAGCGGATGAGGCGCCTTAATGAGGGCTACAAACTTCTAGAAAGCGAGTACTCCAAGGTGCTTGACAGACTTGCAACAATTTGAGGACGAATTGGCTACAGAAGTTTCATTTTCTTTTTGAGTAGAATTCACTATTAAGTGGAGTTCAGTAGCAGCAATTTACTTTTAGATATTGATTATTGATAATACATCCGCAGGCTCAGGGCCTCTACTGGATGCTCTTACATATTGATCTTTACTGCATGCACAGGTGCCTCAAGCTGCACAAGCCAGAGGCTGCAGGCCATACATTTTTATGAAAATTGAAAATTTTTAAACCTGAAAAAGGTAGTACCTAGAAAATGCACTAAACGTAGCGTTAAAAACCAGAAAGATAGATAAAGGGCATAGGAAGCATCCATTCATGCAGATTCACAGTGGCTGGTAACATGCAAGATAATCAAACTTAAAAGGCTATTCCTTCCAAAATAAATCAAGTCGTTTTTCAATTTTCTAACTGTTTTTGCACTGATCACGTCTTCCGGTAAATCCAGAGATATGTAACATATTTCATAAAAATTAGTTACTCATGCAGATATGATGCTAAGTTTTTTGAATCAACAATTTGAAATTAATAGTCATTACAAATTGTTAAATTAAATGTAGCAAACTTGGAATATAGTAGTATGTTAAGTTGATCAATTGATAACAGAAAGGTGTTGCAAGCATTTTGGGGACCACAACCCTCCCCAAAATCAGTGATGACCAGAAATTGCAACTTGATCATTTTGACTTGTTGTGCAAACCTTGGTGGAAAACATGCTTACACATGATCTGAAGAATTTATCCAAACTCAAAATTTTCTACTTTTTTCTTATCTTGACTGTGGTTCTCTATGATAAAACTAACTTAGGCTACCTAAATCGAGTCTTCACTAGAAGGTGGTTGGTATATCTACAACGTATCTTTCTTGTGAAAACCATTTTGCAGAAACAACAATTGCACTTACAAACATGTAGCAGAAAAACCCAAATGAATATAAAGAAATGCTTTATAGCAGATAAAAAAGTTAGTTAAAACATGTGTGGGAAAGTTTGGCACACATTTACCCCAAAAAATAAGATAAATTTTTAATGAATACCATATATAATATACAAATATTATTAACACTATCACAGTTGATAACCATCTATAAATAAGTGCCATGATTGACAAGAGAGCCAATATGGCAGTGCCACTGCATTATGAAGTCATTCAGTGGTAGTGTGCACACATAAACCAAGAACTGGATATACAAAACTGGTAATTATTGCACTCTAAGAATTTACTTTTTGCTTCATCTTACTGTGGACAATAGTAATATTGATATCTTGCTTGTAAATCCTGCACCCTTAATTGCCATGACACAGGCTCTACTAACTTGAACTATGCTAAAGTGCAGTAACCTGCACAACTCTGAACCCCATCAGCTGCAGTCTCTGTAAGTCTCATTGTCCCACTTTGCACTGAATCCTTCTCCCACAGTCCTGGGGTTTGGATGATCTAAAATGTATTCAATTTCATACCTAAAAGTAGCTTATCTGAGAAATGCTTTCACAATATCAAGTTTACAAAAGGCTAATATAACAAACAATTTGAAAGCTTATTAAACATAGAATAAAATTAGCAAAAATAATGAATACATGACACTTCAGAGGACAGCAAAGGTTATACCCCTACTGACCAAAAATAAGTTGTAGTAAACACACTACCTTTTCAACCAGCTCTTCAAAAGCACACTCCACACCATCCTTTGTCTTTGCACTATATAGGAAGTATAATAGTATTGACTTTTAATACTCTACAGGGCTTTCAATTGGAGGTTACTGGCAATTCACTGTCAGCTACTTTTGCCTTAATTGCAATCTACTTTTGACTTAAAAAGACCTCAAAAAGTATATATAGTAGGTGGCCCTCTATGGAACACAGCTGCCTAGAAATTCATGATCAGTCACTTACTCTAAATATTATTGAAAGCTCTGCTCCTACAGCACAAACCTAAACATTGGCAAAGCACTGTTCAAAACCCTCTACATTAAGTGCAGCAATTAGCTGTACTGAGATGCAGCTTCATACTGATGAATTTACCCCTAGGTCCCAAATAGGTGTCACCTGCTAATTTGAGGACATTTTCAACCCACCCCACTCTTACAAAGGGCCAACAATTGTAAAAATTTTTATTTTCTAGGAGAAGCCTGTAAAATTGTTAAGCTACTGGATTTGAATATTAACCAAAGTGTAGACAACACTGCATATATATGAATGTTGTATACACACAGTTTGACCAAGTACAAAATAATAGTGTATTCATGATCTCTCAACATTGAAAATACACATTGTTTAACACAAAATGACATGGAAATAAAATCAAAAGCACTTTTAGTCTCCATGAGGAGACCTATGAGTTGAATCCAATAGTGAAGAGTAACTTTAACAGCAATTATTACCTTGCCTCTATAAAAAGCATTGCATGTCTCCTTGCAAATTGGAGTCCTTCTTGTCTTGTTACTTCACGTCCTGGCTGATTTGCATAAAACAGCAATGTCTTAATATACATATCCAGACTAAAAGTATCCATAAAATAATATACTATAAAACCTTAGAATCTAAACATGAATGCAATTTCATGTCTCAATCGGCCATCTACTAGATGAGGATAAAAAAGTGCAGATATTGCTAACTTGACAAATGTTCAATTGACATGATTTAAAAAGAAGGAAAGAGAGATATCATTTAATCAATGAAGGGAGGTAAAGGAGAAAAAATGGTCTGAAGGGTTTCAAATTCACAATTCATTCCAAAAATTTTGACATTAAATTGACTTACTCTGTCTATCTTGTTCCCTACAAGCATCTTGACAACATCTCTCTTGGTTGTATAAGTGTCACATTCGGATAGCCAAGCTTCCAATTTATTAAATGTATCTTTGCTTGTTACATCATAAACTGAAAGTGTTTAATTGTATAGAAATGATATAATCCATGATTCAATGTATTGATAATTTTATTCTGAAAAATGTGAACAGATGGACAAAACACAAAAGAGATCCATTCAGGATAAATATTATGAACTGCAATTACAAAGGAAAGTCCTGCTCATTATTGTACTTAGATAGGATAAACAATTTCCTATGAGTGAAGAAAACATATTAGATGTCAATGGCTTATTATGGAGAATTAGAAATGGTAAAACTGGAAAAACAACTAAGATGCATAGAACATATCATGGATGCATAGATTCAAAGCATTTTCATATCTTGCTGTTATATCTATTTAAGAAATCAAAAACCAAATCAACCATTATATTAGCATACAATTTGCTATATTAGAGTATATTGTGTTTAAATGAAAATACTACAATATTCACAATGCTTTTTGTATACAACAATGAAAAATAATAAGCAATATCTTTATAAATAGCTAAAATAGCTTAATACCCAAAATAATTCCTTGTGCTCCCCTGTAGTAGCTTGGTGTTAAAGTTCTGAATCTCTCTTGGCCTGCAGTATCCTATGACAGATTGATGACAAATTGAAACCAAACTATATGAAATAATGGCCTTTGAACATCAAAACAGCATTTTTTTGTGTTGTCTTACAACCAGCATCCAATTGTCACTGTAATTCCCACTGGTAGTAGTGCACAATTGCTTCCATAGTATCTTCAATTTCATCTTAGGAATAGATGCATTGCACTCACAAGCAAATATAGAAAGGAAGAGAGTATTACCCAAATTGCTAGCTTTGTTTTATTACCATCCACATCTAAAGTTTTAACTTTGAAATCCACACCTAGAGAGAGACATTCAAAATAAATGTAATAAGCAGTATCTATTATATGCAAAATATTATTATAAGGCTGAGAACTGGGGCCAATAGTTTGTGCAAAAAAGAAAATGCCAATATCCTGCCGGGGTGCATTCCATGTTGATCCACCCTGAAGCCTTCATGGTTTCTTTATTGCTTGGCCAACTTCACTTGGAAGAGTCTACCATTGTGCATGTTTGAAATAGCCAAAATACTCATATATAATACTAAGTATGCACATATGTAAGGTGAAATGTATTAAGGAAATAGTCTGAAAACTTCTAGCAGAGAGATAAAAAGATGATCTGGGGGTAAATCCCTCAGCATATTTTTTGTTAGCCACACCCTTCAGGCTGTTTAATAATGTAGGAAATATCTCCTGGGCATATATGCTGTCTTTATATATACCTGAAATACCTGAAAGGGATGTCAAATTGTAATAAAGCAATGTGCCACACCACTATTCTGTCAACCATATGCCAGAACATTAAAAAATTCAACAATCAAAATGATTTTCTGTGACTGATATGGAGGACTCTCTTTCATATGCCAAGACATTTTTCATAGCTTGCACCAGACACATTTGGGCCTAACTACATGGAATGCAGCATGGATATCCTGGGCTCTATAAATTTGATTACTCTTCCAATAAACTACTATATAGGCTATCTATCTGTGTATGCTAGCTTCATGCAATTGGAAGAGAAGTAACCAGAAGATTTCTATACTAATAAGAACCCAGGAAATATATGATTAAATTATTTTATTTCACATACACCAATAAAGTAATGGGCCTTACCAATGGTGGGTCCTATGTCTGGATCAAATGTGTCATCTGTGAAGCGTATCAACAGGCTACAAAATGCAGATACCTTTCATCCAAGAACTGAATATTTCAAGCAAATTATCTGGTTACTTTTCATATCAGCTTCCAAAGAAATAGATGACAAATGAATTACTTTAGTCTTTCACAAAACACAATTGAACGATTGATTGGTATGTGAAAAGAGCAATTGCTCTCATTGATAGGCTACTTGATTATACCAAACACAGTTCCATATATGCATGGGTTTTCTTTGTGAAATAATGCTCAGCAAGCCTTGCTATGGTGACAAACAGTTAGAAGAGTGTCCAAGTGAAGATTCAATTTCAGATGAAGATAACTTATGACATTTTACATGCTATATAAGATTGCAAATAAAGACACAACAGCTCTGTGGAACCTAAAAGTGTAATTCCTAGTTACTTACCTTGATTTTCCAACTGCACTTTCTCCAATAATCAAAATTTTTAAAGTTGTCAACACATCATCGTCCATATTGTTTCTTGTGCTAGGCCAGCTAATGGCCAGAAGGTAAATTTCCCTTGTGCAAAAGTGGGAATTGACAATCACAGGCCTCTTTTCAGAGCTTTAAGTTAGGAACCTAATGTAAACTAAAGTATATCATATGATTATGTCCAAAACACTGTTCTTTTTCGCCTCTGTTTTGCTAGTGGCTGATACCTTAAATACTACGTACCATCAACAGGAAGACTGGGACGAATGGCACATCATGACGCAATTTCGCTACAGCGGCTACCAGAGTATTCATCAGCGGTGCAAAATTATTTAGTATGTTGTTCTTTTCGTTGTAAAATGAAACAATTGCCATCCCACCATGGACAGCAGAGTCAGTCTGCTATAGGACCGCAGGTTTGGTTAACATGGCTTTGACTTTGGCAAAACAAGGGTATAGCAGGAAGCACCTAGTTGAGATGGAGAGGCAGATACGTAATCAAAATGCTGCAACCTCTGTTTTTAACTTGAATATATGTAGGATGAGCGGCCTCTAAATTCACAGCCAATGCTAGTGAATAACCATGTCATTGAATATTCACAACATTTCCTTCCTAAGTAGTATTTCAGCATTTAAATTCCATTGAATTGCTACTGAACCCAACATTGCATTCCACATATGTTTATCCCAATCGTAAAGCAACACTGTTTATACCTAAGAATGTAAAAATATAATAGCAATGTAGAGATAAATAAATGTGACCTTACATCATGTGCAGTAGATCAAATCTGCCAAGTGCCACTTAAAATAATGAAAGGAACAGTTAATTGACAAAAATGAAACATTTCAAAACTGCACCGGAAAACCAGAACCAGGATGAAAGAAATATTTTTACTTAGGTATATATGCCGTCCTCTTTTTGCTTCAATAGTTTGGAATTCTCGTCTTTACTTTCATACGAGCTACTAAATTACTGCTACTAGCTATGCCCTGCCTCACATGACGACGGTCTAGAACAAGAGCAACGAAATCTCCGTCAAAATAGGAGAGGCTAACGTGAAGGAAAGCAAAGAGGAGAAGCTTCTAGGGATAAATTATGATCAAAAACTAAGCTTTATACAGCATGTAAAAACTTTTTGCAAGAAAGCCAGTCAAACACTTCATGCCCTTGCCAGAATATCTTGCTACATGGACACAGAAAAGTTGAAGTAGGTAATGCAAGCATTCGTCTTATCTCACTTTAGCTACAGTCCCCTTGTTTGGATGTTCTATGACAGAACTGTACATTATAGAATAAATCATATCCATTAAAGAGCATTGCGTTTTGCGTATAAAAATTATCAAACAGATTTTGGGTCTTTTCTGCAGCAAAGGAATTTGGTATCTATCCACGTAAAGAATCTTCAGTTGCTTATGATTAAATTTATAATACAAGGTCTGGCTTAAGTCCTCCTTTCATGAAGGATATTTTCGCTGATCGGAATACTGGTTACGATCTAAGGCACGGTAACGACTCGCAGCTTCCAAAAGTGCATACAACAACATATGGAATTGAGACTATATCCTTCCTTGGAAACAGACTTTGGTCGACTTTACCAAATATAATCTAACAAGCAAGCACACTTTCTATTTTCAAAAGCCATATTAAATGTTGGAAGGGCGAGAACTGCAACTGTAGACTTTGCAAAATATATATACAACAGGTTCGGAACTTAACATGATGTGTATCAATTTTTATTTTACACTTGTAATATATTTTAATTTTTTAAGCCAGTAGGCCTTAATTAGCAGTAACTTTGCTATCTAAATTTCTTTTGCCTACTACAAACAAGTTGTTGATATGATATATGATATGATATGATATGATATGATATGATATGATATGATATATGATTGAAGTGTTAATATCTCTACCTTCTACTATTTGCTTTGCATGTAAAACCAATGAGAGTTGGAGATTGATTCGACCAAAAAAGAAAGCTCTTAGATTGAGAATGAAACTGCATGCTAATTCAAGTAAATTAAACAATTTGAACGTTACAAAAACCAAAAACTCTGGAATTAAAACAGACTATATAAAAATACTACGAATCTTCAGTAATTACCCGATTATTAACAATTTTGATATATAACTGCATGTATTCAATACTTGAACCTAATTTCCTTTTTGTAATCAAAATAATTTACTTATAAACATCTTGAATGTAAATGTGGCTGTAACAATAAACACACTCTTGGACTAAGCCTGATATTACTTCTGGGCGCAAGGAGGCACACATTCCGTTGTATTCAATAGTGCCAATTACATAACATTAAATGAAGGAAGGGCTATTTTATAATAATAGACATGCATCTGAGTTTCTGCGAAATAAATCACCTCGATCTGGATGATAAATAGCATAATCAATTAAAAATAATGAATTCAGTGCACCTCTTAACAAACTTTCTTGCGAGTGAGAGTTAACATATACCGGCTAACGTTGCAATCAAACAGTTTCATATTTGTCCCATATTTGTCCTGGGCTCATGAATATTATCTATTGGCGGCTTCGCTCCCAACCGCATGACTGAATCCATTCGCCGAATTGATTGATGGTCATAAATAGTGAGATTTGAAGAAACAAAGAAAATGCTAACAAAAATACTTCGAGTGTAGGAATGCCAGTAATAGCTAGCACGTCTTGACTTTAAAATATAAAAGTGAATGTGATATGAAAATTTAATGGAAAATCAATCTCCAAGAGATTATAATTGCCCTCCCCTAAACATTTAATTGTACCACTCAATATGGCATAATCTCTAAGAATTTATAAAATCATCTGCTGCTTGGTCTAGCTCTTGCGTATCATCATAAAACCTTTTTGCCATTTTAGCTTCAGTTTCTGCGTTTAGTCTTTTATAGTCAGCTTTGAATAAAAAAACGAATAAAAGAACGAAAAAGAAAAGCAAAACCGTTACAACTATCAATGGAATGGATAGATCTTTCGCTTCAATCTTTGCATGCACGCTACCTGCAACATTGCATGCAGATTTTTCTTTTTCTTTGGCTGTTAAAGGTCGACCCACTGCTGGCATACCAAGCATGAGGATGATGCCAACAACTTGACTAAAATAAGATTTAAATAGCGCTTAGTTGAGGTGATAAATGCATTCCATATGTGTGAAATAATGACATCATTTGCGTTCACACTAGCAAAGAACATAGCAGTTGTTGCAACGACTTCATTAGCAAAGAAAACTAAGACAATTACTAATGCTTCTAAATGTCATAAATGCAACAATATGGTGCTACAATGTACTTGCTTGCTACCCATTTCGTAAAGCTGGAAACACTCATGTGGCAAAAGAAAGGGGGGGGGGAATTGAATACTAGCTAAGTTCGCTGGGTTCACATACTAAGTAGGGGAGCTAAATAAAACTCACCCAAAGAACCATTGCAATCCAGAACTTGTTGATTCGTCTACTGGGTATGTGCATTCAACTCCAAGCTCCAGCAGAATAGGTGCTGTACCGAGACAAGTTGCTCCAAATAGGAAGAACGAAATGCACAAAACAGCTGTTTGATCGTACAAATTGGAGCTCTGGAAACACAAAGGTCAGCAATTAACATCTCAAGTTATATCTTAATAAAAACGAAGTTTTTGAAAATATATACACATCTACCTATATATATCGATGAACGAAAATGACAACAACAATGTACGTGGGTAAATTCGCCTTTCTACCCCCTTACTCAAAAATCTCAAGGCAAGGTAACTCTTTCTTGTTTACAAGGAACAACACACAAGTAGCGCAAACAATAAAAGGGCTTTGGAGTACTTTGTCGATACAAACAACCAAGAATTAGGAAGATTCCTCGGAGTTGACATCAGCTTGCACAGATAAATTGACTTCCTTTATTTCGGTTCTATTGTAGCGTATTTATATGTTTAAACTTTTATTTATGTACGCTGAAAGGATTTAGAGGGTAAACATCAAAGAAATGAATTGAAACATAAGAAAATTAAGATGGCTCGTGGGAGCTGCCTGCAAGGATTGAAGCTACATGCTGGCGTCCGCGTCTTTGTCGTACCCTGGTTGACACTGAGGTTATATAAAATCAATCGCATGTATCAAAGTATCCACCTACAATACTTGCCAAAAGTCCCTGGGACATTTTCATAAAATTATGAAAAACTAAAACTAACATTGTTTAGGGGAGGAGGGTGGTGAATACTCCGTCCAGATTAAAAATATACAAAGTGTCCCAGGACTTTTGGCGAGTATTGTAGCCTTTTTGCGTCTTTTGGTAGTGCTGTATAGCAACAACAACATGCAAGATGCGCATAATCAACATGAACATGCAACACAAAAGTTCCAAACCTCAAAATAATTATAAAGTAATAAATGCATTTAATTACACGACTATACTCACAATTAGAACCAATGATGAAGCAACAACCGCAAGCATTATTAGAAGCTTCGCAGTCTCCTCGAATTTCTTCGTTTTGTCTACGTAAACACCGGCAATACCAGAAAACACAAGGCCACCTACTATCACTAGGGCTCCACAAAGACCAGAAATGTCCTAGAAAATAGAATACATAAGCGTAGGATTATGAACAGAGAATAAATATTGAAGAGAACCTGTGAAAAGGTGCATGGATAAGTGGATGGTAACTCAATTTATAGGCAGCTTGGGAAGCCTAATCTAAGATGTTTCTCCTTTGTCACAATACCTATAATTACTAATAAAATTTTCTGAAAATAATCAACCATTGGGGTTGGAATAAACGGGGGTATGGAAAGTGGAAAGCATGGGTATATTGACAAGCAATTTTACAGTTGCTTTATGTGCAATGACAGAATCTGAAGACGAGAAACAAAATATATAAATTTGACTAAATAGCTTCAGGAGGACACATAACTTCACTCACCAAATGCTCGAAAGCAATAAATTGGGAGAGGGCAGGAATAAGTACAGGGGTGTGAAAAAAGCTAACAATAAGGAGGCGAATATTCAGTACTCAAGAGCAATGAAAATCATCGGTCAACTGAGGTGCTATTGTGCTAGATCAGGCCTGTTCTGGTGGGAGTAGGGCGTTACCAAATGACCAAATGTGGCACTTCTTTTGGCTGGTTTTTTCTATTTTTTTGTATTCTAGAAACAAAAGAATGGAAGTCTGTATTCATTTCAAAGGAAAAATTGTGGACACTCCATCCAAAGGAAAAATTTCTTAGGACATCCCTTGTTGGATTTCTTACTCTAATAGGAAATTAATCTCAATCACATTGAAATAGTCATACATTAAAATAAAATAAAATTAATACAATGGTAATCCAATCCTTCATGATTAACCTTTTTTCATAAGCTACCTGCAGGTCTTCTATTTAACTGCTATTTCATTTACCATTGCATCTAATAACTTACATTATCATATCCTTTTGCACAAATTATTTGCTCCAGTAGTGATGTTATAGTACTGAATGCACCAACTCCAAACCCAAAGATTATCATTAGAATTAAAAAAGTGCGACTTCTAAGAGCCTAAAAGAAAACAAAAGTAAACATTGAAATTGTCCATGTCCAAATCTCTATAGAAACTTTAACATACTCATAAATCTAAAAGGAAGCAACGACTTTAATTGTAACTGAGGACAAGCTTCAAAGGGCCCTAAACTGATATTGCTTTATCTATTTCAAGATCAGAAAGATTTCATTAAAGTATAATATAGTGACAAAAGTGTTATTACTGCTCTGTGATTGGAAAAACTATCTATCTATGTAAATACTTTGCAGGCGCGGATCCAACGAATCGGGTGACCGGGTTCAACCTTGAAATTCTGGGGGACCACGCCCTTTTGCAACTTATGATACACCCACTTCTAAAACGTTTCTATGTCATACAATCTGACGGGTAGTCAATTGAAAAAGCTATGTAAACTATATGGACTCTGTGAAGTCTCCACAATCATTCTCTGAATTCATTAAAAGTTTGTTATATTTACTGCTTTATTAAATAACATCGACTTTTCCTTGCTGTATGCTATTAACCACATTTAAATTCTACCAGAGTTCCATCAGAACAGTCTAGGCACTCTCCATGAATGACTTTCCAATCGCAACTCGATCAAAGCCTAGGAAGCCTATAGGAGTTCAATGGAGTTTCGCATAGCGTAACATTGACAGGGTTTTGAGGGGGTTCAACTCTGCGAATGAATGGTTCTCTTACGCAATTCAGGAGCCACAGATATTCAACCGAGACGCTCACTGTTCTATTTGATATGGGACTGTGCATAAGTGACAGACATTCTGCTGGGTAATTGTGTATTGTGTTAGGTTAAGAATAGAAGACAATAGATACAAGAATCTTGATATGTTGGCATCCATTCATTTGTAATATGAGGAAGGGAGGTGCTAGATGACAAAAATTCGTAATATGTAGAATTTCATGCCTGAAATAGGATTATAAGAAACTTTGTAGAGACTTGAAATAGTAATAATCATTTTGACCAGGTTTTTGAACCTGGTAAACTTGGTCTAGATCCACCCCTGCTTTGCAAAAGCAATTGGTATCACTGCAAAGGAGTCACTGATCCAAAATTAAGGTTCTAATAAATAAGAAGGAAAAAATGTAAAAGTCGCCTAAAATACATAACCACTGAAAGATACTAGAAGAAAACCTCTGAATAGAAAAGAGACAGTGAAACAAATATCATACTCTCAAGTGCCTAACTGCCATCCCCCGCTAATTAATTTTTGAAAACTTTTCCAATCCTTCTGCTCTAATTAAGATCCCCCTGCATATTAGCTTTTGCACAAAAGTTTTTCAAAATGTGTTCCAAGCAGAAGTTTTACCATAAACACCTGATTTATGAACATAAGAGTGTTCCATAGCAGTATCATCTTAGATTTCAAAGCATTTTTTCTAGCCCCCTCCTGCTTACTCTGACCCCCACCTATTAATTTCTTCTAATGTTTCCAGCCCTCCACATTTATTCCAGCCCCCCTGGCAATTAGGTACTTAAGAGTAATGAAATTGAATGGAGGCAAATCTTCTGCTCCTCTATAGTCACGATACATTCAAAGAACAAAATGAAACTATCCCAACTATGCTGTATACCTCTTTAATGCCAATAAAAAATGACTTTGAAATCTCATGTGCTGAAGAAGATGGAGCAGTTGGAGGAGCACTGGTGCAGACACCAAATGTTACCATCAGAACAGCAATGAAAGCTGGTATACTGAACAGAATGAGCTGGAAAAATATGACAGATATTTCTTGATATCAGAACTGCTTCACTATCATTGAAAGTAAATTTGGTTGTTAGTGATTGGGCAATACAACCTAAATCAGGTAAGTTGTAGAAATTAGAATCTAACAGACTAACAGAGTGGACATTTCTCGATGTTTTCAAATCCATTTAAGAAGAGGCGAAGCAACATTGATTCAAACATAAACAATACAGGTAGCAGGTACAGAAATATTATTAACAACTTATAATCCTGAATTTGTGTTAGAATTTAAAATCACAACAGTAAATATTTGCTGCTTACAAATGAGACTTTATTACCTGAGACCTGGTTGCATTTCTGGAGGAATTTAATTAATATAACAATTCCATGACCAACTATGCAGTCAATGAAATCCTTTCATGACAGATATCAAAATATCAATAATACAATAAGAACTGTAGCAGTATGTAATAACTGTAATAGTACATAGAAATTAGTTGTAATAAGAAGCTAACCATTAGTTTGATCTTATATGGCTCATTAACAATGATTGGTGCCAGACCACTAGCTATTAGTACCCCAACTGGGTTTGCTACAAAGAAAAGTAGACAAAATATCTTTATTACACTGAAAGTCACAAAAATTTTGCATTTCAAAGCAAACTCAACCTTCAATGAGATGCCTAATTTACATCCTTATGCAATTCATTTAACTACTCAATATCTGAAAGCTATTAATAGAAGGTTGCCTTTTGAATACACTAGGCAATGTTTTATGCTTTAGGAGCTCTGGGAGGATTCCATTTGCTTTCATTCTTTTGAGAAGCTAGCAGATAAAGTTAAAGGCACTTTTCAAGTCTTAGCTACAAAAAACATATTCTCAGTACAACACAAGGCTTCTAGAATACCACAACCTCATTAAATCCTCTGCTTTTTATTAGACATGGAAATGGAAACATTGCAGTGATGCAAAAAATTACTTACACAAAGAAGCCAATGTATTGGCTACTGTTCTCTCATTATCAGCGAACCACAAAGCAGCTAACTTAGTAGGTATAGCAAGTATAATTGGTTGACTGCAAGCAGCCACTGCTTGACCAATCAAGGCAACCCAGAAACGAATATTGATTCCAGAGATAAAAGATGGCAGCAATCTAATTATGCAACCAATAGCATTCATCCATGTCCCTGTCAGCATCTATGAAATAAGTGCATAAAAATTGCAAAAATCACAAGAAATGAAGCTCCCAAAAATACATGCTCATGGGTTAAAGGTTTTGAAACCTATTATTTAGTAGTTAAACATACTGAAATGATATTTAAGTTATATATCTCACCCCAACTCTGAGTCCAAATGTATCAATCAGCCAGAAGGCAGGCAAACCAGCTAATACAAAAAACACAAAAAATACCAATGAAAACCAGTTGATCCTTTCTTCAGAAACCTCATAATAAACAGCTGCAAAATTGACAACTGAGGCATATGTAATCCAAATCTACAGGAAAGACAATGATATAATTAGGTAGATAATTACAAAGCTGATTACAAATCAAAAATAAATCACAGTTGATCTCTTCAGCTGACAACAGAGGTGCATGTGGGGATTGTGACACCCTCCAAAATATCATTGATAATTGGTTAGTTGTTTCTTAGGCAAAGTTAATCCATAGCAAATTGCAATGATCACATAGCATTAAATGGAAGAGGAAAAGGAGAACAAAACAACTTGGAAATATTTCAATATGTAACAAACAACATGTTATAATAAAATCCTAGCAATGCTCTATCAATTTATTAAAATAGCAGATAAAAAATTTTCTAAAGGAACCTTAGATTTTGCCAGGAACCTTTTGATACTGGCCTGTTATAATCGGTGGCCAAAGATTACCAAATAATGACGGAGTGCCTAAGGTCAATTAGCTCCTGTTGCTAATCCAAGAAGCGGCTTGTCATGAGGAGTTTCCTCAAGGCGCAAAGCAAACAATCAAAATACAAAAAAATTAGCGCTAAGAGCTTCAACTAACGCATGAATGATATACTTTTGGTCTTTTGCAAATTTATTCAATATTGCCAAAGAACTGTGTGTCAAATAAGATATCATGACATTCATCAGATTCAAACTGAAGCTAAGAGCAATTGCAGAAAAGTATCCACAAGCTAAATCAAAATTCAAGATGAAGAAGTAGAATAATCGTTAGGTAGGCATACCATAGCATTTGATATATTGAAGATCATAACAGCAGCAAGTACAAACCAACGACTGGGATACGTAATGTACCCAGAAGCTTGACTGTTGTTGGACTCCATAACTTTAATTCTCTGTTCCAGCCTCGGTGCCGTTACGAGGTATGTGAAAAGATCGCTCACATGATGTCAACAAAGGACGAATAGAGGCAAGTAGACCAACAGGACAGATTACCACAGGCTACTATATCTAGCAGAGAAAGAGACACTTCTTTGGCAACATCAGGGGCTATATTCTCACAATCATAGAAACAATTGTTTTTTCCAATAAAATATTGCTTATTTATAGATTCTCTCAAATATTGGCTTTCAAAAAGGGCACTTTTGCTCTCCCTAAATAAATGACATAACTAGCGCTTGCTCCCCTATGCCCACCACCTCCTACATCCCCCAGCGGAGTTTGAATGACTTCGCAGCTTGCGTACTTCCAAGAAGTTTAAAACTTTCAAAAATTGCATAAGTAAGCGTATGGATAGGCAAACCTAAGTACACGCTTTCTTATCATGTTTTTTTCGATCCTAGAATTGATTCTTTCTTACCTCTTTCACGGTTCTAAAATCAAAACTCTTATGTAGTAACTTTTGAGCTTCCATGTTTTGGGCATGCAAATTACTGGATAATGAAAAAGCTCTGTGCATTGAATCAATGATGAATCTCAGCAAATGACATATGTTAACAGGGGCGGATTCAGGATATTTTCTGACCGTTGCAAATGAGAAAAAGGGAAGGTTCCCTAGAAAAAATTGTCGTGACCACGCCCTTTACTTTTGCTATAAACGTAACCAACGCCTTTTTCATACTTAGAAACGCCAAGGAAAAGATATTTTTCTGTAGAATATTCAACCAACAAACAGCTATAAAGTGGCAAATAAATTAAAATGTATGTTGCAATTCGCGTTCGATAGCGAAGGTTCGGGGACCACGAAGCATATTTGGTATACCAGGAAAGGCCTAAAGGGGCGCCTTATCATAAAGTTCAACACCTTATGGATCATTGCATTTTAAGAAACAAAACTTTGCTTTGGAAGTTATTCCAGAATTTAGTCAAAGTTCCCAAAATCTCGTATCCTGTTCTCGTTGCTATTAGTGAAAATAGTT
>WIPJ01000514.1:95514-106080 GCA_018155075.1 Cassiopea andromeda
TATATATATATGTATTATATAATTAGCACATCTTTGCATGTCATTTTTAAAATACTGGTTCATATATCAAAAGACTACAATTATCTTAAGAATTCTTGCTATAACACATTGGTCCTTATCATTTAATCATATTTTTTCACAGGAATTCTACATTTTCAGAGACCAAGATTTGCTTGGCAAGTTTGAAAGTTGAAATCTCAAAATTATTTTTAGCCTGCATTCCTAGACAATTATCCATGTGAACGATGAAACTTCTGGCCATAATGAGTCATTGAAGCACATTTAACACTTTAATTGTTGTAAATTAATTTGAAAAGTATTTTGTAACTCAGTCCAATTTCTTTGATATAAATAGTCAATGATATTGACTGCTTTTCATTTGCTTGAAATGTGAATGATCACAGGCTCTACATGCCTTGATATGCCAGCAATTGTTGTATTGTCTTCTCTTTTTGTAGCATCTATGTATGTTGGCGATTTTTCAAGTTTGCCATGATAGTACTCAGGGAACCCTTTAGCATTGTCACTTTTGGGTCATTTACCCAGTGGGCCCTCTCCTTGACTCAGTAGATGGGCAAAGTTTATTGTTTTCAGCCCAATAGCTTTACTCTTGTACCTTATTTAACAATGAAAGCAAAAGTTTGATACAAGCCAAACATAGCACTGCTGGGTGGGGCTCAAAAGACAAATGCTGTAGAGATACAACTTCCCCACCCCTGCTTTTCCCAGCCCCTTCCAATTTTAGTTGGTGGTGCCATACAGGCCTATATAAAAGATTTATGTGCCTGGGAACCCTAGGTTGTGGAAAAATGTGCCTGACATATACTAAAAGAGTTTTCAAAAATATGATTTAACTTTTACAGTAACCATTGATTAATTTTCAAGGACTGCTTCTTGAAATTAAAGAAACTTCAGGCACTTGTGGCAGTATAGTGGCAGACTAGTGTTACTGTATTGTTAATGCCAAAAAGTTAAAAGTCATCAAATTAATGAATTCCAATGTCAAAGTTCATACCCAACACAAGATAAAAAATTAAAATATTTTCAAATTTAAAAGTTTTTTTTTAGTAATTAGACTTATCAAAATGTGCCTGCTGATGTCTGGAAGCCACAAAATGTACATGGGAACCAGATTCCCAGGATTTATTGAGGTCTGGTGCCATGCCTGCAGACTGAACTTGATTGTGAGTAAAGCAGGAACATAAGAGTGGGACATAAGAAGCATTCAAACAGTGGGGGAGCACAAGCAATCAAGGGGTTACATGCAAATTTGTGAAAGCAGGGAGGGGCAGGCACCCCCTGGCACCTACATCCATGGAGTGATGTGTGGCAATCATGGTGGTTATCACTATGGACACAATGATTCAATCAGTTTAGTTGATTGTGCTTGTGGCACTATCTTTGGACATAAGAAGCAGTGCAAAGATGAAACACGTGTTTTTAGGGGCACCCTAAGGAATGTACTTCAGCAAATGGAAGATTCGCATTTGAAGATGCACTGTACAGTAGATGTCTGAAAAGAGGGGGTGGGTGGTGCTCCCACAGCCAACTAAGACTGCAGGTTTCCACCAGCACATGTGATGTTTCTACTCTGGTGCCTACGCATGCGCCATAGTACAGCACTGTACTTATACCGCATGCGCAGGTAGCAGTAAGTTCTTTTCCTCAACCTACGCATACAAGGCGAACGGGACGTGTGAATAGTGCCAGGCATTAGCACCTTCAGTTGCTCTGATTGTTTGTAATTTAAAAAAAAAGGGCGTAGTAGATATAATTAGGATGACTGCGTTTTTTGACAAAAATCCGCCACGGGTTGGCGAAGAGTGGCCTCTATGGAACACGAATGAGTTCAGCAATGACAAAGGCCTAGGACTAACAAGCCAGCTTCCACAGGCAGCAGCTTTGGTTCAGTTCTCAAGGATGACCGGTTGTGAAAACAAGTATTGTCTTTAGTCGTTGTGGTAAGTATCAGCGCACATTTTTGCTATAAAACGTCTACCATAGGTTAACAATCTAATTGTACGAAACTACCTGCCGCGTAATGGTGCAATAAGATATTTCAAATTCTTCAGCTTTTCTGACAGCCTCTACATTCCTCCCTCTTTGAATGTGACAGAAATTGCCGTTAGAAGGTCATACATTACTGAGGTAGAATGTAAGTCAGCTTACAGACCTGCTACTCCTTGCCCACTGAGAAATTTATTAGGAGATTTTTTGTATTGAACTACCTTCGACTCGGGGTTCATTCCATGTAAACTGCTCGCCGAAGGTCCGCCTAGAAGTGTATATGGTGCGCCGAAAACTATGACTTTGCAGCGCCAACCCAGACTAATTCCAAAAGAAGCCCCCCTGACATTTTTTCCGTCAGTGTCGACGCTGAACGCTAAAAATACAGCTTTTGTACCCCGAAGATTTTTGGGCCTAAGTGCATGGAGTGCACCTTGGCTTTTGAGATGTAGCTTCAGTTTGACGTGTGAAAAATATTTCTTCTTTCGTTAGGACTATGCCAGTCTCATTCAAATGTGAGCTTGGCAAATGGTGAAGACCCTGATAACAACAATGAAATTGTTCAAGAGCAATTTGGCACTGTAGTATTGGCATCTGATTGTACGATTTCGAAAGGAGTGCATGCAGATAATGCGTGCAGTTTTGAATCATCAAATGAAGCAGTATCAGATGTTTCAAGTGAAATTTGCAGAAATGGCAATGTTTCATTGTCTTCAGCTGGTGTTCTACAAAATCTTGTTAGTGAGAGCTATTTTGCAGAAGATAAAGAGAATTACGATGAATTGTCTAAAGATTTGGCACTCTCTGTGGCAAGCTCAAGTAATAAAAGTACATCACCAAGTGATTCGCCACTTTCATCCCCATTTAGCTTTGGGTCATTCTCATTTGATTCCAGTGATTGTGAGATTGAAATGAATTTGGGCAGTGTATGGCAACAAATGTCAGAAATAAATGGTCTAGACACAGAGGTATTGGAGCACTCTTTAGGGAAGACTTTGGATGGTACTATGGAGAATACGTCAGATGGAAGTCTTTCTTCTAAAAGTGGCACAAGTTTAGATGATTCTGGTGGGTCAAAATGCTTTCCAAAAGCTTATGGAAAACAGTTTGTGTCTATTGAGAAATTACAATATTCTACGCAAGTTACAGCAAGTATAAAGGAGAATACTGGTAAAAAGAGGGGAAGGAAGAAAATTTACAATACTGCATCCTGTTTAGAAGAGGAAACGGTGTTGAAAAGGGCTAGAAACAATGAAGCATGTGGCAAGTATAGAACAATGAAGAAGAAAAAACTTACACAGCTCTTTGAAGAGGAGAGAGCATTGAATGAAGATAATATTAGGCTTAAGTCAATGTGTGAGCAAATGGAAGCTGAGAAGAAACTGCTAACGGATTTTTTAGTAGCCTACTTGAAAAAGAAGTCACATATCCATACTAAATCTTGTGGCAAAACAAAAATCCAGCAAAACTGAGGTAGATTATTTGAAATCAATACCTGGGACTTGGATGGATGTTTTGTCAATGTCGTGGAGTTTAAAAAGTATGTTTGTACATTGATTTGTGAAATGAATTGATTTAACTTAGAAGATATCCCCTCTGTTATATTTCAGTTTGAAATTTATAGGAGTTTTCTAAACCTATGTCATAATGTCCTTGTAATTCCTTGATTGTTGTTTCACATCTAGCATTTCATTTAGTCTTAAAGTTATTTCTTGTCTTATATTGGTTGAGTCTCTACCTTTGTGGATAGATTGAGTAGTAGCAAGTGACAATTGCATGAGATGCTGTATTTCCATTTGCATCTCACTAAATTATAAAAAATTTATTAAGACTTAAAGATACTTGAGATGGGGTGCAGATATTCTATAATACAACTGCCACTGAACCTCTGAGAATGTAAGAAATGATGAAGATTAAAATATCTTCTTTAATAATCTATCATTTAATAATCTGATGTCAATTGCATCATTTCCATGGACATGCACTAAATACATAAATAGTAATACAGAAAAACTCTATGTCAAAATTCAAATCAAGCAATTTTACAACAATAGATACACTAGAAATCAAATACACTATAAATAAGTAAATTGGGAAACACATAATTATTTTAAAATTTTATATGATATGTGTATTTTTCTGGATGGAAAATGCAAACTGTTGAAATCAAACAGAAAAATACTGAAGTAATGATGTGCCACAATATGTAGGCATGGATACCAAACAGTGATAGAAATGTACAAGTGAGGGAGCATAGTCTCAATCCTTTTAGGATTGAAAAATGGTGGCAAAGTTGTAATAACAATGGCTTACAGGAAATAACAGTCAACAGCATTCCCCCACCTCCCCAAGGTTAGTCTCTCCCATTAATTCTGAAGCGTAAAGGGGCAGGACCAGCCCTGTCAACAAAAAAGTATAATAGAAATGCTAAGATTCAAAACTAGCACTATACTGAAAAGGTTAAATGGGCTAAGGAAATTCCAACATGTTGAAATGTATTCATTTCAATATTGACAGGTCTTCATTATCAAACTCTACTGATACTAATATCTATGTTTATTTCTGGTGGTTCTTCTGAAGTCCCCACTCTTAAATCTCAAGTGCCAAATAAATGGGCGGTCCTAATAAACAGGGGGGTCAGAGAAAATTCCTAACTTTAATAAACGGGTTGGAATTTGACAAAAGGCTTGAAATGATTATACAAGGATGGAAAGAACAAAATCAGGTTGTCATAAAGCATAGACTAAATTATACAGGAGTATGCTATTTTGCCATAAACATTGGGTGTAAAAGTACTAACAATGAAAGGAAATGAAATGAGGGGTGTGTAACAGAAGACAATTTCCTTACAATTGATAAACAGGGGCCCTAATAAGGTCTGGGGGTTAGAAAAATCAAAAAATTAATAAGCGGGGGGCGTTTACTTGGCACCTGAGAGTAATTGAATCTACGTAGGAGAAAGGTTACTTAGCATAATAAGAAACAATGGCATCTTTGTCTCAAATGAAAAATTAAACATCACTTTATGCAAATAGGTAAAATTCTCTGTATTTTGCAAAAAACTCTGGTCAAAATCTTAATCAATTTAAAAGTTGTGGGAATTCACCAATATTATCACCCAAATATTTTTCTAAGAAACCATGAAGATGCAGTTTTTGAGCCTGCTAATGGAGAGTAGGCATTTTTGCGGCCCATAATATAATTAAAATTTAGCAAGCTATAAAGCATGACTTCTCTAGCTTTCATAGTTCTTTTGAGGTCTTAGGGAAAATCCTGTCAAATTTCATTCAAACCTGGCTGAAGTTGGCACAAATTTTGCCAGAAAAACCCAACTTGACCCTAAATATTTTAAAATCTGGGGGAGTTGACATATCAAACCTAGGTACTTTCTGAAAGATCTTTTCACAAGCTTTCAAATTGGTTTGGTATATGGACATTTCCCATTTTCAAGTTATTAATGGATGGAACAATTTTTGACATGACTTAATGAATCCTGGCCCCTTAATTTCATGAAACATGGTCTATGTAAGATGGGCCATGTTTCATGACATGGTCTATCTTACATAGACCATGTTTCAGGACTGCTTGCTAGACAAAGATATTTGAGTTTACTGCCCAAACACTAAATTAAAAGTTATTCTGTAGCAAAATTCTTATGATAAATATTGCAATATACAGACTGGTCATGGAAATACCTAACTACTTGAACATAGTCCACTAATACAGATGACTATTTGCCTGGAGCAAATGGGTTTGGTTTGTCCTTATCAAGGGAACCCAGTGTGTGATTGACAAACCTATGATGGGCTTCATCAGCTCTTATTGCAAGTATGACATCACGCATCATAGCATCAGGCTAGAAAGAAAGATGAAACAGCTTATACTCAGAAAAACAGTGTGCATTAATTGTTCTATTCACAAATAGCCAAATAATAGCATTATACAGCTCTGGCATCTTCAAAATGTATGTATGTATGTGTGCATGAATGTTTTAACTTATGCAAGCTATATCTAACACAACTTATATAAGCTGCTGTGGACCTATGTCCAAAAGAAAAAGGAACTATGAACAAAATAAATACATAGCACTTGAAGTGTTCTCAAAATCAGCTGTTAGCCATTGCATCTGATGGTGACTATTTGATTTGTGATTCCTACTTTCCCTTAGAGGTAAATTGTATGATAAATAAACAGATAGTGGTGCTATGGCCTTGCAAAACCTACTGAAGTAAACACAGCCCATACATCAAACACAGTTGAAAACACTGATTTGTATATTATGTTACATTATATTTGAATGAAAATATTACATAAAATCATGCTGTTGTTTCTATAATGCTGATTAAATCCAGAAATGTCATACTGCCATTGCTCACAGCATGAAAATCATTTTAAAATTGATATACAAAAAAGGTACTTATAAGCATACCCCTAGCCTCCAATAGTTCTTAGCAATCTCTGGTGCAGCAAGATTCTTCCACATGGGTAATTTACCATTGTCAATGCACTGTGTGATCAAAAAAATTTTAAAGGATTTGAAAATCAAAAAAGCAAACAACTAGAAACATAGAAAGCTTGTCAGCCATAATGTCATAAGTAAACAAGTTTCTTTCTTTTTTTAGTAAGTAATGCTGGAGAAAGGCCATAGGGCCTATAACAAAGCCTCGACAAAGGAAAAACTGAGAAAATGAGGGAAAGTTTAAGTAGAAAGGGAGACAAGATCAAGTTTGTTGATGTTAGATTTAAAAGATGACAAATTGTGGGATTCAGGGAAAGTAGTGGGTGGCAATGAGTTCCACAGTTGAGAAGTGAACAGGGGTTTATATAAAACCTGAAATTGAATCATGTTTAACATCTGGTATTGAGAAAACTTTGAAACACATTAAAATGTTTCCAATCAATATATTTTTACTATATGCACAGTAGAAAAGGAAGACCAATACAAGGATAGGGGGATTGTGTTAAAGAAGATATAAGGGAAATTTAGGTCAAAGAGGAGGATGCACATAGAAAGCTTTGGATGAATCTGATCTACTACAGTGACATTAGCAATGGGAATTAAGCCAGCAAAAGAAGAAGAATATTTGCACTATAGACAATCCAGTTCAGCAAATGAAGAACACCAGTCAAACTCTCATATCATAGCATTTTCCTAAGAATTGAAGCCAAAACATTCTATTATGCTTTATATCAATTGAAATGCTATGCAATATCAAGCATCCCAAGTCTAAACATGATACTATGTGGATCTTAATTTAATTCAAAGCACGCAGAAATTCACACAGCCATACCTCTAAGCAATGGGAATATGTTTTAACAGCTTCTTCTTCCAAGTATCCAACAAATCGATGACAAAATTTTGGAGAAATCAAGTAGGCCAGGAAAAACATATTTACAAAAATCCCTAAAAATGGAATTACTTCTATTAAATGCTAACCAACATGTAGTAATGACTATCTAAAATAGCTTTTGTGCAACAACAAAGCAAGCTCATAAAATGAAATTGAAATATGATCAATGACTATCCCTTTGCATTATATGGAAACTAAGGTACACAAACTCTGAAAGGAGCTTAAAAGTTTCAACTGGTATATTAGTCTGAGATTTATTAGCAAAATTAATACATTAAAAGTCACTATTTCTACTTGTTCCTTTCTTTTTCTAAAAGCAACTTTTGAGTTATCCAGATACAGCAAACAGAAACTATAATGTGTAATTTATACATAACAAACTCTCCAACTAAAGGGGGTAACATTTGCTGAAGTCAAAAACTACAATAAAATGGGGAAATTCAAGATCACTTTCTGGTCCTAACTGATGCCTTTGAAGACATGAAATTGGAAGAAAACAGGTTAATTTAGTAAAATTTGAACTGTGGAACAAAAGTAGGAATATTTCTGCTGATGTTTGATGGTAAAATGGGGCCAGGGAAGGGTGGAAACAAGCTGAAGACAAAAGTGTTTATTAAATCTAATATTAATAATTACCTTGAAGTACTAATACAGAGCCTCTGAAAATTTTCCCTGGGTTCTTTAATACCAATGCAGTCATCAAGTGCATTCTTTCGTTCTCAGCTTCTTCTGCATAGACAAACAGCATAATTTGTCAGAGTAAACTTAAACAGAACAGCATATTAATCAGGCCTAGATAAAATATTTATGTTCCTGAAAACCCTAGGTTGTGGCAAAATGTGTCTGGCATATATTAAAAGTTTTTTAACATATGATGTATACTTTTACATTGAACGTTGATTAATTTTCAAGGATTACTTCTTGAAATTAAAGAACCTTCAGGTGCTTGTGGCATTATAGTTGCAGACTTGTGTTACCCTACTGCTAAAGCCAAAAAGCTAAATATTATCAAATTAATGAATTCCAACATTAAAATTCATACCCAGCCCCAGATAAAAAATAAAAGCATTTTCAAATTTAATAATTTTCTTAGTAATTAGACTTCTATCAACCTGTATTTCAAAATGTGCCTGCTGATGCATGGCGGCCACAAAATGTGATTGGGAACCAGGTTCCCAGCATTTATTGATGTCTGATATTAATAAACAATCTGACGAAGAAGCCAGGTATGATAAATCATAGACTAGATTTGCCTGAAATAATTATGACACTATAATAATACTTTAAACTCTAGATATAAGTCAAGAAGGTTCTCATTGCCATATTCAGACACAATTTGTCATTTCTAACACTTATGATGTGGACTCTACTCCACATTGCATATGCAAAAGGAACCTGTACCTAGAAGAGTATGTATCCAGCCATGGTCTCGAGCCATTCTCCGTAAGGAGTGAAAATGTCTTGTCATTGCTCCTACCATTCCAGGTACTCCAGCAACTGTTTCAAGTAAGATAATCCTCCTGCAAAATAATAAAGAAGACTAAAATCAATACAAATGGCAAAGCATAACAAGCCAAAAAAACTGTAGTCACTTTACATCAAGATTTGGTTGAATACAATAGCATGACAAGCAGGCACCACAACAGGAGCCTGTGCCATCATTTCAATTCTCACACACTTATCCATAGCATTAGATATATAACAAATAATTCTGTGTTGCAAAAAATCCATTCTTTTTTACACTGATTGGTTAGACCAAATGAGGATATAAGGCTTCAGTACAACCCTTGATATTGCTGGGATTTGTTGAATTATGGATCTGATACATAAATCTAACTCAACCTTGATTCTTTCACAGTCAACCATATGTCTCTATGTACATGCGCCTTTTCAAATTCATAAAACAAAGTACCAATTAGAATCCCAGGCTATTTCAGACCAATCAACTGTGTAAAAATATTGAATAATATAAGAACTCATACGTTAGCCATTTTGATTCATCCATAACTCCGATTTTGTATAGTGATATCAAATCAAATGAAGTTCTCAATGCCTGCACACATCCATAGGCAGCCTATAAGTCAATGTCTTAATGAAACTGCTTGTGAGGCCAGTAAATGAACAAAGCAAGCATGTTAAAAGTAAATTTAATAAAAAAACAACAATATTATATGCTAAGTAACAATATTCTATACTTCAGCTACATCAAATTCTATGTTTCATCATGCTTGTAATCTGGATATATGGATCTTGGACAGCATGTGCAGCTCCAAATAAATCAGAGTAATTATTTGTACAGAAATGGGCACATACACACATTTATTCTCCTTTAGACATGGACTGAGAAACAAAACAAAAAAAATCCCTTCAGAAAAAGATCAGAAATGGGAAACACTAATGGGATAGGAAAGCCAACAGCAAAGCCATATGGAATACAGAGAAAGAAGGCAAGATATTAAATAAAGAAGAGAAAGTGAAATTTAGTATCTGTCTAAACTTTTTCCACCAATGGAAGATACTCCTTGCATTGGAAATTTGGGAGGCATATTGAACCATTAAAATTGTGAACCAGATATGTACACACCCAATCAACTGCTCCCTTTGGTGTAAAATGATCAACTTTAACTTCTTTTACTTCTTGTTCATTCCTATATAAAATTGCTTCACATTATCAAAATGATATATTTTTCAAAAAGCAATTTACTATCATGAATCACCAAATAGCATGGGGGTATTTAACCCTCCATGCAAAGAGGAAATTCTGCATTCCCTAAGGAACAGCTTTATATGACAAAAAATGCTATATGGAACCAAATAGCTTGGAACTTCAAACTGTGAATGAACTAATTTACTTGATGAATAGTTAGTACAAGAAAGTTAGCACTCAATAAGCAGACATTATCAAAAAGCATGTTCATTGCATATACATGTGCCCACACACATCCAACCATGTTGTGCATGCTGTTGATTGCACACACAAAAAGGTGTTTTTGTGCATTTGCGATTAGCCTGTGTAGCCTCAGCCGGAGTGATGGCCCAGTGGTAGAGTGTCTGCCTCACAACCAGTAGGTCGTGGGTTTGAGCCCTAGCCAAGTCATACTAAAGACTTTACAAATGGTACTCACTGCCTTCTCATCTGGCACTCGACATATGAGAATGGAGTGTTAAGTTAAGCCCGCGGAGCTACCAGTGGACCAGCCCCCCCCCC